>PVKN010006259.1:0-28914 GCA_004027915.1 Capromys pilorides
CCCAAATGGCCATCAACTGCGGAATGGATACAAAAGATGTGGTCTTTTTACACAAGGGAGTATTACTCAGCCATAAAGAAGGATAAACTGGAGACTTTTATAGGTAAGTGGATGCAACTAGAGACCATACTCATAAGTGAAATAAATCAGATTCACATATGTAAACACTGTACTGTCTCTCTAGTATAAGAAGCTAAGAGAGTAAAAAAGATCTAAATGTACAATAGATATTATAAAACGGGAAGAAACTTCAAAAAGAAAGAGAAACTGGGATGAGGGAATCAAGAAAAGAAGGGGAAAACCAACAACAACAACAATATATATATGGTTAATTTTTCTTAGTTCATTAAAAAGCAAGGTTTGTGCTAATATTTGGAAAATGCCAATATGTACTCGGACTGATTTAAATATAACATACAATGTATTAACCATTACTACCCTCCAACTATCTTGCTTTGAAATTTTGTTTTGAAATTTTTTTCTCTTTAAAACTTAAAAAAAAAAAAAATGAAAGAAGACTTCCAGAAACTGTTTTTTAAAAACATTTACTGTATAATTTCATCTCACTGTGTATTTACGGTCAGCTGATTTTGGACAAATGTGTCAAGACAATTTAATGGACAAAAAATAGTGCTTTCAACAAAGAGTGCCAGGGTGGCTGGATATTCACAGAGAAAATGAACTTGCAGGGTAAGTTCCCAAGTGATACAGAATGTAAGAGCCAGTGACACAAAGCTTTCAGAAGAAAGCATACGAGCTCTTCATTCATGCAGTTCCACCAGAGTTCCCGGATGTAACAACACAAACGTAATCCATTTTTTAACAGTGATACCTTGGACTTGCCAGCGTTAAAAATTTTTTTTTCCATTTTGAAAGGTCCTGTTAAGAAAATTAAAAGACCAAACCACAGATTGGGAGAAAATACGTGCAAGCCATATGATCTGATCAAAGACCTGCAGCCAGAATGTATTAAAACAATGCTCACAACTGTAAGAAAACCAGGAACTCAATTTTAAAGTGGGCAGAAGACACTGACACATATTTTACCAAAGAAGTCATTCAAAAGGCTTAGACATGGCTAAAAAGATGTCCAACTTCATTAGTTCTTAGGGAAATGCTAATTCATGCCACAGGAATAGCATCTCATGCTCATGAGAACAAGTGTCCAAAACAGCAGAGGGATGGGGAGAAGCAAAACTTCACAAGCTGCAGGTGGAAGCGGCCAGTAGGAAAACAGCAGGTGTCACAGTTAAAGACAGAGTTGGTGTATGGCCCTGCTGTTCCACTTTGAGGCACCTACCCAAAAGAGAAGAACACCTATACTCACCAAAACACACGTATGAGGAAGTTCAGAGCAATATTAACTGGCAACTGCCCCAAAAGAAAACAGAGCTCCACCAAGGGGTGGATAGATAACAACATGGCAGGCTCATATCTTGCACTTGTCAGTAAAACAGAATAAGCCAGGTACCATGGAGCACCTGTAATCCCAATACCCTGGGAGGCTGAGGCAGACAGGAAGACTGAAAGTTCTAGCCCAGCCTGGGAATTCAGTGGTTAAGGAAGACCTTGTCTCAAAGTTAAAAATAAAAATTAGGGGCTGGTGAGATGGCTCCATGATCTAAAAGCACCTGCCTAGGAAAGTTTAGGCAACCACAGGGACCGCGGCTCGATCCCCGGCACTACATACTGTGCCAGTCCCACCCCCAGGGCAGGTTGAGCCGGCCATAACACAAATATATAAATGAGGTTTAAGAAAAATAAAGTTAAAAAAATAAATAAATAAAAAATAAAAATTAGGCTGGGAACATAGCTCAATATGAAAGGCCCTGGGTTCAAGCCTCAGCACCATGGGAAAAGGGGGGCAACGGCAGGGGGGGGGGAGAGGAAGTACAGACTCACACCCGACTATGGTAACCATCACAAACTTCATGCCCAGTGATATCAGGCACAAAAAACACTTCTGTGTGGTCTGTTTATTTAAAGTACCCAGAAGAAAACCAGATTCACAGAGGACTGGGCAAAAATGAGGATTCTGGCAGGTTCACAAGGGAACATTTGGGGCAATGGGCACACTCTAAAAATCAATCACGGTGATGGTGCCATTGTTCTGTAAATGCACGAAAGCCACTGGCCTCTGGGCTCCCTATAGATATATTTTGTGACAGGTCAGCTATACCTCAATAAAACCGTTCAAGGAACAAACCCACCAGTACTGACTGCAAAGATGCACTTAAGCACAGCAGGACAGGAAAGTGGCCGGCAAGGGTTGTACCTTGAAAATCACAATGTTCTGGACCTGAGGCCTTATCCTGCTCAGTTCTGTCCTGAACGGCCTTGCTTCCCCTTCT
The DNA here is from genome assembly GCA_004027915.1 of Capromys pilorides. Lineage (NCBI taxonomy): Eukaryota > Metazoa > Chordata > Mammalia > Rodentia > Capromyidae > Capromys > Capromys pilorides. Next base: position 2,352 of record PVKN010006259.1, read on the forward strand.
GTGACAGGTAGACAATGGTGGCCCTAAGGTTAGGGGTCACAGAGAACAAATTGTCCACCTGTCACAGGTGCCAGGCACGGGGACTCAGCATCCATGAAGCCCTTTATTAGTATGAATTTATCATAACTAGCTTGAAAAATCATCTAACTCCTCTGCTGCAAAGGAAAACGGAGAAAAGTATCTGACTGTAAACTTCCGGTCATTATATCCGATTATTATTTCATGCCACTTTCAAACTGCAGGTTTATCTTTACAATTTAGGACCCTCACCCTGCATGGATCATTCTCATCTCCCCTCCCAAGAAAGACCTGGTTCCCTAAGGCACACAAACTTCCTCCGCTGAGTATGACTCCCATAGCTGTCATCTCCTGAGGAGCCCAGGTGGGCCTCAGGGGCCTCAGGTGGCCCATCCGCACAGTCAGTTGTGTCCAGGACCCAGGTCTTCCCAGCCAGGCCCAAACATCTCCAGGTCATTCCATCCCCAGCCCTTCCACCACCCAAGGTTTCCACCATGTCCCAGACATGGCTCTCACACACCCTGCCTGAGCTCTCTCCCACATACCCATGAGTGTGACCCAGCTGAGCAGCCACCCCTCCCCTCAGCTCCTGTGCCCCCATCTTTCTCACCCTAGGGTACGGTGTTCATGCATGGGGATATGGGGGACTGAGATGCACAGATTTCCAAAAGCACAGGTCATTTCTCTCCTGCCCAGAGGAAAGTGCTGCCAGCACAACCTATGAGTCCAGTGCTCAGAGGCCCCATTAGAGCACCCCTGAAGCCAGCACTCTCCCCAAGGTCCCCACCATTCTGTACCAGGCAGCCCAACCTCTTGGATGGGGGGAGAGGTCCTGTTTTAGGGTCTCTGATAAGGATATTTCTAATCTACCAGGGCCTAGTGGCTCAGAAACCTGGCTAAGGGCCCACCCCCAAGTCCCCTTCAAAGCCAATACTTCTTTAACTTCCCTAAGAAGCCAGGCGTGAACAGGCTGGAATAGGCAGACACTGCTGGCTGAAGGGGACTCAGCCCTCACAGCTGAGCCTTGAGCTGCTCCGAGGGACCTTGGCAGCCCTTACTGGTGACATGGAGGAGATGCAACCCTCGGGAGGTGATAGAGCAGGCATCTTGTCCACAACGTGCCTTCATTCCAGCCTCTATAAATAAGGAACCATTTTGACAAGTGCTAGGCCCCATGGTCCACAAAGAGCCCTAACTTGAAAATGCAGACGAGGCTGCTGCAGGGACCTCACTCAGCAGCTTCTCCGCCACATCCTTCCTGACCGCCCACCCAAGGCCAAAGTGGCCAGCACTGCCCAAGACCATTTGGCAGCAGGCAGCCAGGAAACATGAGGATCAGGACCCACAGCCTCCACGAAGAGAGAAGCCTCAGTTGGGGACCAGGGCAGTGGCACAGGTGACAGCCAGGTGTTTCCCAGCCAGAAAATCCATGCACACTTCTCAGATCTCACATACACAGGTTTCTTGGAACAAAGATCACCCCCCGTGCCTTACTATCAGGTTTTGCAAATCATCTGGGGAATTCAATGCTATGACTTCATTCAACTAAAGGAACAGAGGAGGGGACACACTCCCTGGCCACACTGATGTCATATTGTAAATTAAACCTTCAAAGATAAATGCCTAACAGGAAGCAGGGCAGAATCTACTTCAGCAACCCAAAGTCTGGAAGGCCCTTCACAGACTGTTACAGGTTAAGGATGCATTAATGTGCCTACGGGGGTGAACAAACACGGCTCTGTTGATGTCACTGATGTCCCCTGGTGGTAGATAAGGAAGCCAAGACTGCAGTGAGTCCTCTGCCCACTGTCCCACAGCCACTTTCCCATCGTGGGACACAATATCCAACACACACAACTTACAGGAGGAGAGGTTTGCTCCCGTTCCCGTTCCTGGCTTCCAACCCCCTATGGTTGGCCGGCTCAAAAGCAGAAACAGGAGGACAGGGGGGCACGAGGAAGAAAGGTGGTGCCCTCCTGGCGGCCAGGAAGCAGAAAGAGGAGGAGCAGAGACAGAAATCGCCCTCACAGGTCACATCCCCTTCCAACCAGACCCCGCCTCGGGATTTGAGAATTTGATAGGTGGGGGCATTTAAGACTTAAACCATAACACCCAGGAGGGCAGTGGCTGATCGCAAAGTCCACCATGATCCACAAAAAGGGCAGAGTGGCTCCTGGGAAGCACTGTGGTGCTGGAAACCCCAGCCTCATACTATTGGTTGAGAAAACTACTTCAGGGCTTCCTGACGGCTGCTGCATAAATCTGCAAACCAAACACACCAATGTTCCCCATCCCGAAATTCCAGGGGCCAAGTAGATCCACAGTGGGACAGAAGAATGGGAAACTGTCCTCTTCCTCCTCCTCTTGCTTCACTTCTTTCTCAGCTCTAGCTAATAGCAGCTATAAAATCACTGAGAAAAACCACAATCCCGAATGGTGTTACTTGCTGCATTGCTCTTATTTCCACACTATTAAACCCTGTTTCCCATGGAAGTGCCATTGGAAACAGCTCGCTGCTTCTCTACCCAAGCCCCTCGCACCCCACAATGGGCCACATGAAAGTGCATTACAAGGGATCTGCTCAGAAAGGTACTCAGCTTTGTACCCCTGGGTCCTTCAGCACAGGTAATTAAGAATAAGCCATGTTAAACAAACTAAATTAAAACCAACATTTAAAGGCTTAAGTTGATATCAATCAGCTCATGCAAAACAGGGAGAGGGTTCAACTGCACAGTCCATGAACTGAGCGTACCTCGGCACAGAAGCCAAGGGCCTAGCATGCCAAGGAGACAGCAGGCAACCTGGGTGGGCCAGCCAGGACAGCACTAGACCAGCCTCTGTTCTCAGGGCTAAGCCAGGCTGCCTGGCCACCCTAAGAGCAGGAGACCAAGAGGCACAGAGCCAAGGGGCAGCCAGGACCAGGAGAGGGGATGGAGCTTAGCCAGGGCCAAATGGCAGACCACTGGACACTTCCCTCTGATGCCCAGCAGCTGCTCAGGCTGGTTAAACCAATCCACTTGCTTCCCATGCAGGAGATATCATGGCCCCCGTAGGCCCCAATCCCTGGGGCTTAGCTTTGTCTCCCTAGTTCCTGACCTCTGACACTGGTCCACTAGCAGCGCCCTAGAGGGTCTGTCAGAAGGTCTGTGCGCTGTGCTGTCACCAAGCTCACCACAGCCCCAGGATGAGGGGTCTGGCTCCTTCGTACTCTCACTGCCTCTGCCCACTCACCCCTACTTCCTGTTCTCCACTGCATCTATCCCTAGACCGCTGATCCATGACCCATGAATATTGCTCATATGTCACCTGAAGAATTTTCTTAGCGAGGCACAGTGTGGCTCATGCCTATAATCCTAGCACTCGGAAGGCTGAGGCAGAAGGATTGCCCAAGTTCAAGGCCAGTCTGGTCTATGTAGTAAGTTCAGGGACCCTGTCTCAAAAAAACAAAAGAAAATGAAAAAAACTTTCATGTGGCTTACAGAGAACATCTAAAATGCTTATTACAAGGTTACACAGTTGCAAAGTGTGTGTTTGGGGGGGGCGGATTATAACTGCTGTATCACTTATTTACATAAGGCAGTGAAATTGTACTCCACAGTGGCTGGACAAGATACACACAAAAATATCTCTGTTGGAATTTTCACACTGTTCCTTCTCTCCTTGAGCAGGTAGTTTAATCCCATCCTCCCACAGAATTTAACTTGATGTAAAATCATTTATGCTTTAAAGTATTTTACTGATCACCTACCATGCCCCTCTGTGAAGAAATACTGATCTTTGGATTTTTTTTTCTCTATGAACCTAAGGCCTTAAGGATCATTTTGTTCTTTAAGATTGACTATTTTAGTAGTAGCACACAGCTAACTAACTGTAAATGTATTAACACTGTTGGTAAATAATTATTAAGCTTAAGAAGTGCTAATTGTTAACTGTTTTGGAAATATATTACATAGCAAGTCTTATATTTATGTTGATTCTAGCACCTTCTTTAAAAGCAGTGTTGTCAAGAGTGGTGGTGCGCGCCTGCAATCCCAGCACTCTAGGAGGCTGAAGCAAGAGGACTGCAGGCTCCAGCTCAACCTGGGCAATTTAAGGGGACTCTGTCCTTTAAAGAAGAAGTAAAAATTGGGCCAGAAGTGAAGCTCAGTGCAAAGAGCCTAGGATCAATTCTCAGTGACACTAAATGGAGAAAGGAAGAGGGAGAGTGGAACGGGGTAGCGAAAGTCTGGCTGTCTCACTAGCTAGCACCCTGAAGGCTCCCACCCTTGGGGAACAGCCCACCTATAGGTGAGTCTTGCCACATGAGAGGGTGCTGCCGTCTCCCCTAAAGGAAATGGGACAGGCTGGCCTAGCCCGCAGTTCCAAGAGGGAGCACACACCTGGCCGAAGACCAGAGCACTCAGAGCCACTGCCACCCGTCATGGCCCTCTCTCCAGCTCCCTAGCCACCACCTGGTCAGTTCTAGTCATGCCAGATTTTCATTGGTCTTTATACCTCCCACTTTTTTAGATCTGACTGGACTTAAAACAGCCCGCCACCCAGAGGCTCTCCCCATGGCCTTGTCCATCAAGGTACAGCGTGTTCTTCCATAGCAGTGTGCTTCCTGCATGGCCCCTACCCTTGAAAGGCTACCCACAGACTGGAACAGGTGAGAACGTGGCTAATGAAGCAGCAGCCAAGCAGAGGGGTCACTCCTGCCTCTGATCACCCAACTTCAAGGACAAGGGCACATGCCAACACTCAGAAAGGTCATGTCACCTGCCAGGGTCACAGAAAGCAAGCAGCAGGCCAGGTCTAGGTGGTCAGACATGGTAGCACTGTCTGGGCACATGATGATGGACTGAGGCCACTCTAGGGCTGCCCTAGCTGCTGTTCCCAGAGGTGTGTGTTTTATGAGACTGGGGACTGAATTCAGGGCCTGCAACTGCTGGTGCTATCCCACTGAGCTATGTAGCCTTTTTTTAATTTTCAATTTTGAAAGAGGGTCTTGCTGAGTGACCCAAGCTGGTTCCAAGTCACCATCCTCCTGCCTCAGCCTCTAGAGTAATTGGAATCTAAGGTGTGCACTATCATGCAGAGTTCAGGCTACTTTGAGGCAGGAGCTGTATCCCTTCTGTCCTGTCCCATGTCCCCCATGCTTCTAGCACTGGATCAAGCAGTATACAGAGAAGCTCATGGTCCCCAAGTCCACAGAGAGGGGTACCTGCATAAACAGGGAAGAGCTCACAGTTCGGTGGCCATGGCTATGTTCCATGCAAGCTACTTCACCAAGTCTCCACTTCCTCACCTACAGACGTCACAGAGTAGCTTCCCTGACAGGTTCCTGCAGGAGGTGAATCTGACTCTGCATGGAGGCAGCCAGGCCAGCAGTGATTAACACAGGCTGGCGTGTGAAATCCATCCAAGCTGTATTTTCCCCAGAAGCAGGTGAGGCCCTTCCCAGATTCCAGGAAGGAGGCTTTAGAAAACTGGTGATGGCCTCCGGGTGCCACAACATGCATCATGTACCTCCACAGGTCCAAAACACACACATAAGAACAAGAAAGTCCCTCTTAGGAAGGTTTACAACTATGCTGAAGATGTTTGGGAACTGGAAGCTTTGCTGAGATGGAGCGATTCACAGGTAGGCAGCCTAGCTGCATTGGGTAGGTGTGAAGAGGGACGAGCGCTTCACTCTTTGGCCTGGCTTGCAGCCCCAGATCACAGTGAGGAATAAGACTTGCGAGCCACAAAAAAATCCACTCAGAGGCCAGGCATGGTGGCGCAGGCCTGTAATCCCACCATTCAGGAAGCCGAGGCAGGAGGATTGTTGCAAATTCCAGACCAGCCTAGGTTAAAAAGTGAGCTCAAGGTCAGCCTGAAGAACACTGTGAAGCCCTGTCTCAAAAAGACAAAACAAAAACAAAACCACTGGATAAGATTTCTTGGCTCCAATAACTGATCTAAGGGTGTTTGGGTTAGTTTTTATTATTTGACAAATAACCCCAAAACAGAATGATTCAGCAAAACCACTGACACGATCGGTTGGCTGGGCAGCCTCCTCCTGCACACAGCATCAGCTAGAGACCCAGATGGGTCATTTTCAAACCTGGCAGTAGGTGGCAGCCATCAGAGTGGAGCTCTGGGGTTAGGGAAGGGTGTTCTGCTGTTCAGGAGCTTGAGCTGTGCTACAGCAGATGTCACTGTATGACAGACTGCCCAGGTCTCCTCACAGCATGGTGGCTGAGCCCTAGGAGGAGAGGCTGCTTGCAGACATTCCACTGGGCACGCCTGGTCACATGGCCACACCTGGATCAGTAGGCAGAGGACTACACATGGGGGACCCACACAGGACATGCAGCTCGTAGAGGCACCTGTGCCCCAGGGGCCCTCAGGGTAGATTTAATTCAGGCATTCAGAAATGCCTTCATGCATACAGTTCTTGTCCATTTCTGTCCTGGCTGGTAGCAACCTCATCCACTGATCCCACAATCCAGAAGGAAGATAAGAGGTACCTTCTAGGAGTGTACTAGACACCAAGATCCTTTTTCAAAGTCCTTGGTAAACCGTAGGATCCTCCTGCTAGTGGCATTAAGCAAGGCTACTGGGCCACCATCTGGAGCCTCAAGAACTAGCTGGAGCCAGCAGGCTTAGATTTGGGCTTCGTGATCTAGGCGGTGACTGAAGGGTCTTGTCTGAATTAGCTTAAAACAAGGTCCGCCACTGAAGATCACGGTGGACACACCTTCCTCCCAAATCACATGAAGGCAAGCAGGGGAAAGGTGGCTAAAGCCAACAGCTGACCAGGACATCCACCATGGGTGAGTGCTGTGAAAGCTCACTGATGAAGTGATATTTGCTATCACCACCATCGTCTTCACAATCACCATGACTACACACCATGGTCACCATCGTTGCCACCTTCATCATTTCCACCTGCATCATCACCACCAGTAATACCTCTCAGGACCACCCGCATCCCTCTCACTGGAAACAGCAATAGCACCACCACCATTATCATCAACATCACTACTGTTTTTCTCCTCTGCCTCCAAGGAATCGTACATCAGCCTCTCCTCCTGGGGCTCAGCCACCATGCTGTGAGGAGACCTGAGCAGTCTGTCATACAGTGACATCTGCTGTAGCAGAGCTCAAGCTCCTGGAGAGCAGAACACTTCTCCCTAACCCCAGAGCTCCACTCTGATGGCTGCCACCTACTGCCAGGTTTGAAAATGACCCATCTGGGCCTCTAGCTGATGCTGTGTGCAGGAGAAGGCTGCCCAGTCAACCCTCGTGTCAGTGGTTTTGCTGAATCATTCTGTTTTGGGGTGATTTGTCAAATAACAACAGCTAAGCAGAGAGGAACCAGCCCTGGAGATAAAATTCACAGCTTAACATCTCAAGCTCCTTTCTTGCCACATATAAAACTACTTACTGTCTCTAATGATGTCACCATCATATCATCCCTGTGTTAGGAAAGCCACCTCTTGAGTGGGTTTTCTACAGATATCCTTGTCCATCTACTTTCTGTTCTAAACAGTCAGAATGCCTTTGTCAGAGCATGTCTGTCCTGACATGCAAGTTCTCTGACTATAATCTCCTCAGGGTTCCCATTTCAGAGTCAAAGCCAAATCTTTACAGCACCCAATAAGAACATACATGACATGGCTCCTATTCCTTGGATTTCATTGACTGTTACTGGTCTCTGTGGACGGCAGATGAATGGATGTGTGGGTGAGCACATGGATAAATGGTAGTTAGTTGTGGAAGGCTGGCTGGCTGGATGGCTGGCTGGCTGGATGGATGGATGGATGGATGGATGGATGGATGGATGGATCAATGGATGGATGGACAGATGAGTGAATAGATGGACAGGTAAATGGATGAATGGATGATGGATGGATTAATAAACAAATGAATGGCTCATGCTAACCTCCACTACCTCCAGGACTCAGATTTAGTTTTAATGAAGTTAGAGAACTTTGTGCCTAGAACTAAGGAGCAAGAAAGCTAGAAAACAAGTTACAGCACTAGGGCAGGGGGAAAGAAGTTCCCAGGGGCACCAAAGAGTTAATGGGCTCCATTCCGGGGGAGCCGAGTCTCCAAATTCAGCAGCTGACAGGACACACTGTCCGTCTCCTACAGCTGTTCCTGGGAGTCAAAGCACATCTTTGTTTGCCCGATTCTTAGCAACTGTTGCTTTTTCTGAAGGATAAGCGTGGCCAGCTGTCACCCACAAGATGAAAAGCAGGGAGGGCTGACTCTTCAGCAAGTGGCTTGTAAAACAGAAGAAAACCCTCATCTGGGATGCAGTGTCCTTCACTGCTTCATACTTTGCCATCCCCTCTCAGGCCACATTCTGGGATCACCACTCTGCCTTGTAGTAGCAGAGAAGGCTCAAAGGTGGAATAGGAATGCTCCTTTAAAGTACCTCTGACTTGAGGCTGGGGAGATAGCTTGAGGTCTAAGCACCTGTTTGGCAAGCGCAAGGACCCTGCTTCAATCTGTAGTACTGCATGCCATGCCAGGCCCAGAAACCCAGGTGCACAGTGTTGGCCACTAAAACTGGGTGTAGTGGTGCACACCTATAATCCCAGCATGGGGAGGCTGAGACAGGAGCACGACTATGAGTCTGAGCTGTGTAATGAGAACCTGTCTCTACAAAAATAATAAAATAAAGTACCTCTGACTGGATGGCACACAAAGAATACAACCTGACAGGAGGACCATGACTGAAACAACACCAGAGAGCAATCACATGAGGAGCTCCCAAAAGACAAACACACCATCACGTGGTCACAAGGCCAAAATATCAGACTGAGAATTAGTATCTTACAGTGAAATATTTACAGATATTGGTTGACAGGTGAGGTTTACCCAGGATCAGGAAGAAGTGAGTGGGAAGAAGACAAAACTCAAGTAAATAGGAACACTGTTGGGCAGGGAGGTGTGTGTGTGCACACATACACACACACACACACACACACACACACACACACACATATCTCTCCTTTTGCATGTTTTTGAAATTTCCCATGAAAAAAAATTTAAAAAGCAACAAAACCCCAAAAATTTGGAGTTATTTTTAACCAAAGAAAGAATCACCAGAATACACACATACCCTGCAATTACTCCTGGGGATCTCTGAAGGATTTCTCAATGGTCCTCAGAATGACACAATTTGAAGACACCTGGAGAGCCACGTGCTCAGCCACAGACATTAAAAGGGAACAGGGAGGCACTGAGGGCAGCTGCCCATTGCCGCAAGGCCAGAGCATCCTGTAGACACACGCAGCTGTGGTTGTGGGCAGTCATAGCCAGACGGGACAGGGGCAGAGTGCAACAAGGGTGTCTGCAGCAGGGCTACAAAATCAACACTGGAATCGACCTGAGAGGAAATGCTGGACGCTAACCAGAGCACCTGGCTGAACCCACAGGGCTATCTGCATCCATATTTCTGCATTTCCAGACTCGGGATTTTATTGTAACAAAAAAAAAATACACTGTTCTAGAGGAAAAAGAGGAAGAGCAGCACAAGCAGCAGCAGCTGCCCCAACCCAGTTGCCCTACCGCCTGGACTCCCCACCCTGAGACTAGGAGGGAGACAAAATGGCCTGTCCATCTGGGAACCACGCCTGCCCTAGGCAGCAGGTTGATGCTCAGGATATTGAGGCTGGAGCAGAAGGATGCTCTCAGCATCCCCCAGTAATATCCCACCTTCCGTCACAAACCTCGCATGGAAGCACCCAGGCACACCTCACTGGGGTAGCTGTTGGCTGCCATGCGTGGCAGCCACTCATCATCATTCAGCCAATCTGGGATAGGGCCTCAGGTCGGCTAAGGCCTAGGGGCTGAGGAAGGAACATCGGGCTGTCTTATCCCTGGGATACTCAGACAGGGATCCCACAGTTATCTTCTGTGCTTAGAAGGCCCAAAGCCTCAAACACCTACCTGTAAGCAGAGGACATGCCGTCCCTACTGGGAATCCCTAGCCCTAGGCCTTGAGCATCCTCAGCCAAATTCTCTGCAAGCAGACTCAAGCCTACCTGGAAGAACCAGGTGAGAATGAAGCCTGTGACTCATAGTGGGGCCACTATGTCTTCCCTGACCCCCACCAGGGCACCTGCTATGTGTAGCAGTACTGTATTAAGCAGGGAGCTCATCAGCTTCAAAGCAGGAGCTGCAGTGTGATGCGTGGTTATAGGCTCCTCGGATCTCCTCCCCTGGTACAAGCCACTAGGTGCTCCTTGCCCCAAAAGTACCCTCAGTTTCTCCTCATTGGTGGACTGCTGGTCTCTTGCACAGAGTGTTGGGGACCATGGGTGGCAGTGCAAGGAAGGCAGCCCAGCTGACCCTGTGATGTGGGCCTAGGCTTTTTTTGGGCTGGACACAACCATATTCTATACCTAGAGCAGAGGCCCCACCGAGGAACCCACATTGCTCCTCACTGTTGAGCAGGGAAAACAAGGCAAGGGGTGTGAGGAGGCCACATACGTGGCTCCAGAAACCTTAGGCTCTGTCCTCACCTCCTCCTTGTCCGGGCCCCTCTTTGATGAATCATGGTGACAAAACAGGGCAGAGTCCTTTTTAGTCTTCTTGCTGATAGTGATGGTACCAGGATGAACCCCAGTCCAAACAAAAGTTCTACCTCTAACCTACACCCCAGTTTGATGACAGCTATTTTTTACTTTAAAGACAGTGATTTTTAATAACCTTATTTGACAAAATATAAAGTAAGCTATACTATAGTAGGCTTCCACATTTGTGTGTGTGTGTGTGCACGCGCGTGTGCGTGTGTGTGTGTGTGTGTGTGTGCAGGGTCTCACTGAGCAGCCTGGACTCGTAGTGATCCTCCTGTTTTCAGCCTCCATAGTGCTGGGATTACAGGCCTGTGCCACTCTCAGATTTCTTTTTTTTTTTTTGATGGTCTATAAAGTTTGAAAATCTAGACATCAAGATACCCCATTAAAAGTACCATACTGAGTAGGATTCCAAGGAGCCTGGATTCTGCAAGGGGCAAAGTTTCAATGTGGAAAGCTGAGAAAGTTCTGGAGGTCAACTGTGATAATGGCTGTACAGCAAGTGTGAGAATGTCCTCAATGCAACTGTAAATTTTACAGTGGTTAAAGTAGGAAATTTTATGTTTTACCACATTAAAAAATTCATGGAAAAAATAAGGTGGGTGTGGTGGTACATGCTCATAATCCAGTGTTCAGGAGGCTGAATCAGAAGGATCGCTGTGAGCTTGAGCTCAGCCTGGACAGTGAATTTAAGGCCAGCTTGGGCTACTTAGACTCTGTCTAAAGGAAAGAAAGAAAGAGAGAGAGAAAGGAGAAGAGAAGAGAAGAGAAGAGAAGAGAAGAGAAGAGAAGAGAAGCGAAGAGAAGCGAAGCGAAGCGAAGCGAAGCGAAGCGAAGCGAAGCGAGCTAGGCGTGGGATGCCTATAATCCCAGCACTTGGGATGCTGAAGCAAGAGGATCGTTGTGATTTCCAGACAAGCCTGGGCTACAAAGAAAAGAGGAGGGGAGGGGAGGATGAGATTTAAAAGAGAAAGAAAAGAGAACAAATTTTAAATTTCCATGTGAAAAAAATCATAAAGTCAGAAAAATAATGAATGCCAACTTCGGAAACATAAGTGTGACATATTAAACCATCAGGAGTCTGATTTGTTTGAATAACTCACAAATCAGCAAGAAAAGCTGGCTCCGCTGAAGGGAATGATCAGGCAATATGCAGGAGAAGACCCAAAAAGCCAAGCCAGGAGAGGGCAGAGCTCAGCCTCCACGATGGACACTGGGGTGGCTTTCACTGGACAATGCCAGCTCCTGGGCCAGGGGAGACAGCACTGCAGCTGGTGTTGAAAAATGACAAATTCAAGACACTTTGTGAGACCCCAAGGGACAGACAGTGGGGACTGAGGGAGCCGCTACAGTTTCCCCTGGGACGAGCGGTGACAAGGCCTACAGAAGAGATACCGAGCACAGCACAACAAGAATCACGGGGCCCAAGCCATGGGACACACACAGGTCCGAGAAGGACGCCCAGAGGCTTTCAGTCAGAGGCTGACTTGGCCTTCCTTCTCTGCGCTCTGTCTGTAGAAACACACAGCTGCCAAGCAGTGCTGTCATGTCTTGGCCATTGGTTCAGTGCCACCAGCTGGGTGAACACAGCAGGCTGTCCCTCACCCCACCACCCCAGCAGCGCCTCTTCCTCAGCACCTGCTGTTTCCTAGCTTGGTCACCACCCCCACTTCCTCACTGGAAGACCTGCCTGTCTTTGACACCACAGCTAAAAGTCCCCCTAGGCTACAAAGAATCTGTCATTTCTTTCTCTGTGGCCCTGCAGCACCCAACAGACGTGACAACCCTATTGCAGGGAGGATGAGGCACTTTGTAAATGCTGGGGGTCTCTCAGTCAGGACAGGCCATTCCCGAGGGCCATACAGATGAACAGAAGAGAAAGCAACATTTAGCTGCCTGTTACAAACACAAGTGGCTCCCTCATTCTTTGAGGACAATAAGGAAAGCCTAATCTCGGCCAGCAAATGTCATGGCCTTTTCTGAGTCTCAGTCTTGCCACCCGACAAATGGGAGCAGGATGTACCACATGGATGACGAGATGCTGTCCGTGGCCTGCAGTCCCTGTAGCGATGGGACACATCCCCACACTGCCAGCTGTTCACTGGTTGTTCCCCACGGCCTGCTGGCATGTTCCTGACATCCAGCGAAGAACCCCCTAGGAGGACGTGAAGGCATTTGGGCCAGGTCACCAGTGGCTAGGAAAGGTGCAGCAGCCCAGCATACCTCTGGAGGCATCCCAGGGAGTGGCCCATTGGACTTAGGGCCAGACTGCATGGCTTTTTTAAGTTCTTTTGAAGAACAGCCCCACTTGTATCCCAGAACACAGGGCAAAGTCCATACCTGCCTGGGCTCAGGAGTACTGTCTACAGGAGACACCAGGGTGCGCAGGGCACCCTCTGCACTGCAACCTGAACATCTACTGCAGCTTGTCATGGTACAAGTAAGCAAATGATTAATACGGGGGCACCACACCCAGGGCCTTCATGAAGAGCTCCATCCCCAGCCCTTTTTGTATTTTTTAAATTGCCCGGGCTGAGCTCAAATCTTTGATCCTCTTACCTCAGCCTCCAATGGTGCAGGAATTAGAGGTGTGTACTACCGTGCCTGGTTCAAATTGGAGAAGTTTGAAAATATCAAGCAGCCAACAAGCAAGGCCATGGGTGAAACAGGCTGTAGTGCCAGGTGGCCAAGGGGCCAAGAACCACCAGAATCTTCTCTGCACCAACACCCTGAGGTTTAGACACAGCAAGAGGCCACATGGTCGCCAGTCTTGCTGCCCAGGGACAGCACTACCTGGTCCTGCTTTAAAACAAAGACTACAGAGAGCAGAACCTGGCCTATGGTTCCAGACCCCACTACAGCACTTCCAATTAGCTGGGAAATTCTGGGCATGTAGAAAGCTATTGCTTGCTAGTTGGGCGGGGTGGTACATGCCTATAATCTCAGCACTTGGGAGGCTTAGGCAGGAAGTTTTCAAGTTGAAATACAGCCTGGACAATTGAGCAAGTCCCTATCTCAAAGTTGAAAAGATATGGGGATCCTGGGTTCAGTTCTCAGTTACACACACACACACACACACACACACACACACACACACACACACTGTTGTCATTTTCTGGGAGGTTAATAAGCTAATAAGCTGCTTCTGCAGTCATGGTGGGTATATCACTCAGCCCAGGGCAGCAGGGGCTCAAGTTCTAACTTCTCCCACTCCTAGCTGGGTGGCCTTGGGCAGCTTCCTTAATCTCGCTGTTCCTCATCTGCCAAATGGCACAATACCAGCCTCAGAGGGATGCTCAGATGAGGCCTGTGGGCCAGGGACTGGCATTAGAATGTGCTGTTTGATGCACGCTCCAGGGACCCAGATCTCTGCCTCCCATTGAATCTGAACTTCTGAAGTGAGCCTGGCTTGATGGACTCAAATGTTCTGCATGCTCAAGTCATTAAGCACCTCTTCTGATGAGGCCCTACATTTTCCAAAATGCTTTTGTTTTTTAATGCTGCCTACAAGGGAAAAAAAAAGTCCCAAAGCCAGAGCCAGGCTGGAGAGAGGGCACCTGGAAGGCTCGGTGCGACATGGAGATAGCTTCTGTCAGCTGCATGTGATTCTATAGACAGGCATGTTTTTCCCATCACCTGAGGCCAGGAGCCAATTTGTGGAAAAACAGACTGCAAAGATACGCGGGTGGGAGGAAGAGAGACAGCGACAGATAACAGGAGACAGCTGTGCGGGCCTGCAGCGCACACTCAGGCCAGAGGCCTGTGCTTTAATTAGAGCAGCAGAGAGCAGGAGCCGCTGCCAAGGAGGCCGCCCTAGGGTGAGATACCCTCACTAACCGCCTGCGCGGCTCTAGTAATGTGGCTGCAGAAGGGCCCCAGGTGGCAGGGCCTCCTAAGCACCACACTCCCAGGGGCTCAGCCATGCTCCCTCTAGAGGTGCCCTAATCAAGCAGCCCTGGAGGGACTAGGAGGAACCCAGAGAACTTCATCTCTCTCCTGAACCAGGTCCTGATGGCCCCGGCACACCCTAGGGCTCCTAAGCTTCCCAGGGTCCCTGCTCAGCCCCGGGGTCCTGATCAAGAAGTAACTGGCAGGTTACTTCACAAAGCAGGTGAGGATCTGCTCTGCTGCCAAGAGCAACAGCCAGCTGGAGGCCGCACCTGCCATTTACCCTTGTGGCCTCACACAGCAACTGCTGCTGCAGTAGGGTGGCAAGAGGGGTCAGCCTGGGGCACACGACACTTTACCCAACCCCAGCTGCAGGCCTTCCCCTCACTGGCCCTGGGAACTGTCTGCAGCACATTAAGGTGGGGCAAAGGGCTGCCCAGGGCCCAACTGAGGTGTCCTGAGGACCAGTACAGCCCATCTGCTCACTCAGGTCCAGATCACAACAGAGAACTACCTCATGGACTCTTCACCTGAGCACCAAGAAATGGTGAGGTCTGCTAGACGGCTGAGCTGGACCGTGCAGGGCACAGCCTAGCCAGGAAGAAGCCCGCGGATGAGCACACTTAGCCACCCAGTCACAGGACTACCAGAAAGGGGACAGTGGTAGTGAGGGTGGTGGCGGTGATGATGGAGATAGTGACAGTGATGAAGATGGCAGAAATGGTGGTGGTGATACAAGGACAGCAGTGGTGATAGTGATGAGAACGATGACAATGATGTCATAACAGTGATGATGGTGATGACTGACTAGGATGACTGAGGGTGGCAGTCATGGTCACGACATGGCGACAGGGCCAGTCACGGCTGCTGTGATGGAGGTGGTGAAATCCCACACCCTTGGGCACTGCTGCACCACATCTAGCATGGCCAGCCTCGCGGCAGGCATTGCTACCTCCTTTGACTTCTAAAGCAAACAAGGCCCTAGTAAAGAGAGGCTAGTTGTAGCTTGTAAATAACACTGCATGACTCTTCTCTCAAAAGATGTCTTAATACATCCCGAACTGTGGCGTCTAGTGAGACTCCATGCGTGCACGTGTGTGGTGTTTCCATGCTTCTCTGTATCCTTGCTCCCGTCCTGATACCCCACAGCTGGCTCCCTGCAGCTGCACTTCACCTCAGGGCTTGTGGACCCCGCACACTGACCTGTGAGCAGTGACAGGGCAGTGATGCGAATTCACCATCCTGGCTCTGCTTCAGCTGCATGTGTAGCCTTGGCAAAAGATAGGGAAGAAAATGAGGCCAGAGGCTCACACTAGGCCCCTCCTCTCAGGACAACAAGCAAAGGCCCATGGACAACCTTCAGTATGGGCTGATTAGAATACCCTGTCCCAGAGGAGAAAGCAGTCAGTCAGGGGAGTTAGCTTCCCACCACAACCATGCTGCGTTACATTCCTTTAAATAAAAGGATTCAGGTCAGCAAGATAATGCAGCAGACTAAGCAATTGCTTAGGCAAGCTCAGGGACTGGGGTTCAATCCCTGCCACTACACACCACACTGTCCCCACGCCCAAGCACACTGAGCTGGCTACTGAGACAGGGCATGGTGGCACATGCCTGTAATCCCAGCACTAGGGAGGCTGAAAATAGAAGGATCACTATGAGTCCAAGCTGTGTAGTGAGCCCCTGTACCAAATACATGATAAATAAACAGGTTTGATTTGATATAATCATTGGCTATCACTACCACAACACAGACACTATTATAAATTGATGTGGACAAATTCACCAACACTGAGGAAACAGGCTTCTCTGGAGCCTGAATTTGGAAGGAGGGGGCGTCAGGCAAGAGGCACTACTCACCCAATGGGCGGATCCCTCTGCTAAGAGTGCTCTGCCCTCTTCTGCCCACCTGGGGAAAGAGAGGAGCCGAAGGCTGCCCTGAGGTCAGGGCGTGCCAGACACCGGCAAACTTGGAAGGAACTTTGTGAGCACAGGCCAAACCACAGCCCAGCTGAGACAAGACTGTTGAGCCCAGCTGAACAGTAAACTGGAAAACCTAAGTATCTGGAGGTTGCACTGGGTGTGGGGGTGGGGAGACACATCACACCAAAGGTCAACAGACTAAGCCACCGCCCACTCCCTCTGGAACCCTTTCCTGAACTATCCGCCTATTCCTTTAGACAGGGGTCAGAAAAAGGAGCCCAATGTGTCAATATGGAAAGTGAGTTTTCCTCTGGGCAAAACAAAGGCCTGAAACAGACACACGCCCTGGTGCTTCCTTTCCAGGCCAGCCTTGCAAAGCAGAGTCTAATCCAGCCATCTGCTTCCTCCACTTCTTGTCCACCTGGTTCCAGGATACAGAGACCTCCCTCCCCACCATCCTAGGCTGTCTCGGTGACCTGCCTTCTGGCTATAAATGGCTGTGTGGGCAGTGCATGCTGCCTGCAGCCAGGGAGGTCAGGCCAGCTGAAATCCGGGTGTGCCCACAGCCTCTAGTCCACCAAGGGATGGGTGACTTCTGCTCGGCACAAGAGTTAGCCAGGCCAGAAGGGACTCCGGTTGATCATTCGTCACCCTGTCCCCAAAGACTTCAAACTGCATGGCCATCAACCAAGTGGACCAGGTAGCCTCCTGCCTAGGTGCAGGCAGTATCTGCCTGCAGAAGGGTACCCCTGAGGGCCCAGCAAGAAGTATCCTGGAGCAAAGCCCAAATGGACTCCTTTGCATCTTCTGAAATTTTAACGCCATGAATGTACCACTCATTCAAAATCTGCACTTAAATTACACTGCAAACTGTTGATCAGGCTCAGGTTAAAATAGAAACAACACTTCAATCACCTGGTTCTCTCTGGTGACCAGGCTGCCTCCCCAAGGGGACATCACTGCCAGGTGGACATGAGAACGCCAGGGCTTCTGCAGCCAAGTGCCACGAACCCCAAGGCTGAAGCAACAGAAGTTTATTCTCTCAACAGTTCTGGTAGCCAGAAGTCCACGATCAGAAGGACCAGATGGAAATCTAGATGTGGACAGCCTCTTCACCCCGCTCCCAGCCCTTGGTGGCTCCGAGAGTGCAGTGACTAGGGGCCACAACACATGGGCCTGACTCTGTGGTCACACAGCTCCCTCCACCTCCCTCTCAGGAGGATGTACACACATGGCAGCATTTGGAGCCCACCAGGGAACTCAGGACCTCTGCTTAGTCACACGTGTGAAGTCCTACTGTGCCGCAGGAGGAGACTGCCAGGTCCTAGAGGTCAGCTCACCTATATCTTTGAGGGGCCTACCCCATGCCCCTCACTAGGGCCTGCATGCCCTCCAGGATAGACAGTCACCACTGGGCCCATGTTGAGTGGATGTGGTTGGAGAGCCCAAGTCCTCCTCCACATTCAGAACAGCTCAGGTCTTCCCAGTAACCCAAGAAGCGACACCATGTCTCCTTGAACATGAAGATAAAAGCACCCCATAAAAGCACTTCTTGGAGTGTGAAGAAAGTCACCCCAGCCGCGCTACGGGACTTGTGGGCATCCCTGCACAGGGGATGCTTCCAGCTGTCCTACCTAGGCCTCAGTCCTACCCCCATAAGATACTTTTGTGTGGTCCCTCGTGGGCACAGATGTGACCAGGGCTGCTCTGACACATGGCCCTGCACATACTACACCAGCTGCCACTCCACCTGGGCACCAGAGAGACTGCTTGGCCCACAAAAGTGTGGGCAAGGTGGGTAGTCAGGAGGTTTTCCCTAAATACAGATCCTCTGGCCTGCCCCCTCCAGCCCCTCCAGGTGAGAACCTAACAAAAGGTACCAACAGCCTTTCTGTGCCTTGTACATCCATACCCACTATGGCTCTTTATTTGCTTGTGGTGGGGACTGAATGCACGACCTTGCACAGTCCAAGCAAGAGCTCTACCACTGAACTACACCCCAGCCCTTTATTCTTTATTTTCTGGCAGGTCTTGCCAAGCTGCCAAAACTGGGTTCTAACTTGCAATCCTCCTACTTCAGCCTCCCAGAATCTTGGGAATACAGGTATGTGTCACCACACCTGATCCACACTGAGGAATTTATCCTATCAAAATAGACAAAACTCACAGATGACCATGCAGAGATAATATATGTAGGTATATATTTAGAAAAGCAAATAGCCATAGTATGAAGACAACTGAGCTACAACCCCACAGAAATTGATTGGAAAAAAACAAAAACAAAAACAAAAACACTAAAAGTGTTCTCTGACAGAGATATTTAGGACATCTCAATGTGACAATGTGGCATGAAATCTATCTTGTGAGGACATATGGAGTCAGGATCCCCAAAGATTGCCCAAGCATGCCCAGAATTACCTCTGGGACTTGGGCAACAGGCAATACTTTTACTTTCTACCTTATTTCTTGGTCTTTCCAATTACTGACATGGCCACCATCCCAGTCGGGACACACGAGTCCTTTCCAGTCCTTGGGTCCCTTTCCCCAGAAATAACCAACCTCTTGCCTGCTGGTGGACACTCAGGCTCCCTGCCACTAGCCCCTCCCTGCCACTAGCCCAGGGCCCTGAGCAGTCAGGAGCAGGGATATGCTCTGTGGAACAAGTACTGCTCTGTGTGACAGTGGGAGGAAGATGCCAGAACATTCAGCCCATACGATCAGAGCAAAAGGAGGCACAGAAGGAGGCTCAGGATATGGGAAGGTCTGGATCCACACTCAGCACAAGAGGGAAGCAGAGGCTGGGATGTCTGTCTCAAACAGAACAGGGGTATACACAGCACAGACCTTCTATAGGCCCCCCACCCTGTGAGTCCCAAGCTCCAAGAAGCAGTGACGTGCCTCTCTAGAGGCCCTGTTTCCTTGTGACTTGACCTCGTGATTGGTCCTGGAGCCTGGAAGGGGTGCAGTACTGTCCAGACCCAGGGGTCCCCACACCATACTATCCTACCTTCTCTCGTTGTCATCCAGGTGGGCAAACAGCACATTTTTGGAAATGGCCTTGGCCAGGGCAGTCATGGTCTTATAGTCCTTGGGAATGACCTGTGAGAGCCAAGGAAAATCAGACTGACTGCAGTCATGGAAAGGGTACTAGTATCAGTGAGGTTAAACAGGTTTATGTGTACTTTAGGATTGTTTTAATTTTTAAAATAAAAGAGGAATTCAGTGTGAGCAAGAGGCAATGTGGGCACTGTGTAGAATCTCAGATGGCTGCTGACTGGCTCTGATGGGCTTCAGAGCTAACTGGAAGGTCTAGAAGACAGCCAGGTCTTGGGCTTATTGTTTTTTCTTGATTTATTTATTTTACTAGCTTTTAAAAGAAGTAATTAGCAGTTGTTTAAAATTGAATGCTTGCAAAAGATAGGCATGTGGTGCTTAGGATCACACCCACAGAGATGGGGACAAAGTGAGGAAGAGGTAAAAACAGAAAAGGGGTCAGGGCAGGCAGGGGTCAACAGGGTGGACCAGGCTCCCCAGGAAGGGCTGGGTCAGTGGGTTGAGCCAGGTCAGTAGGTGGGCCTGGAGGGAGTCTTAGATCCAGAAGTCTAACTTGAGGTCCCTAAGTGATAGCCAAGCATAAGCACCCCACTTCCCCAGGGTACCCTGCGATCTGGAAATGGGGCTGTCGAGCTATACCCCAGAGGATTCTGCTGTGGTGGCTGTGACATCGGCCTCATCACATATGTGCAAAACATTCCCATCACAGACCCCATGACGAAGGCCTTGAAATGCCACTCCAACCCTAGCAGGCTTCTTTAGGAGCTATAAAGACTTCCTTCCTCCTGAGCAGCCCATCCGCCCAGCAGCTGAACCCTTACTCTGATCTCCCAGTTTCCTTAGGGGCCCTGCCCTGTCCCAGTTCCCTGTCCAGTCACAACCAGCAGTCCTATCTCTTGGTTCCTCTGGCTTGGGACACTTCTCAGCCTTCCCTGGCTTTCAAGGGCTTATTTTTGATGACTGTACAGTGTGCTGGTCACATGTTGCAGTATCCTCTACTTGGGACACTTATGTTTACAGGGCAGGGCTGGGTTAAGGGAAGGACGCTATGGAGGTGAAGTGCCCTCGTGGAGTCTAAGTAACGCTTTCAGTTTTATCATGGGATCATAAAAGTGCTGGGAACGGGCAGGGGGAGTGACAAAAGGGTACAGAGTAGGTGGCTCTGACGATGACACAGTACTGTGAAGGCACTTAGTGTCGATGCACTATGCACCACCAAGTGATCAGGATGGGGGTGTGGCCCAATTGTGCCCCAATTCCTACACTGAAGCCCTAACCACCTGTGTGGAAGCTGGGGAAGCAAAGTGCTAGAAGGTGGATTTATGGACCTGGATCTGCCAGGATTAAGGCCCTTGGGAGACCAGAGAGCCTCCAGCAGGTCAGAACCACACCCACCAGACCCCAGGGTTGGGTGGTTGTCCCGCCCCTTTCCTGAGCCTACTAGAATCTAAAGGCACGTGGGGTTGCAGATACCCACAACACAATTACACAATACTCACACATGCACACACACGCCCCTCCCATAAACACCTGCTTAACTCAGAGACAATGATGACTCCTAGCCCACTGGTGACCATGTCTCCCAGCCCATGTGGCTCCAATCTCTCTAAAGGGAAATGGAGGCCCCAGGAGTGATAGGGGCCCCTAGGGGTGCCAGGGATCTGGCGGGTGCAATCTCACCAGGTCCTTACCTTTCTAACGTAGGAGACTGCATCCTCCTCTGTGTAGACCTCAGCGCTCACACCCCCTCGCCGGCGCCGGGCCTTGACCACAGGGTTCGGAGGGGTCGGGGACACCTCCTCATCATGGGAGTCGGACTGTGAGTTTGACTTCTGCCGGGCCAGAATCTGACGGTTTTCTTCCTGTATTGAGAGAAGGGAATGGGAAGAGATGAGTCACTGGCCATCAGAGCATAGCCAAGCGGGAAAGAGAGGCCTCCTGGGCCTAGGCAAGGCAAGGGACCCAGAACACGACGCAAGCTCCTGCTCATCATCACACCTGTCAGCTCCTCCTCCCTCTGCCTTGTGCGTCAAGGGTCTCTCTAAGTCTACTTGCTCCTTGCTGGACAACTCTGGGCAACTCATAATACCGGCCCAGCAGGCCACCTTCAGACAATTCTCAGGTTAAGGAGCACTTACTTCTGGGTTTGTTGGATAAGTCTTAGTGCCTGATGTCAGCTCCTTGGGATCTGAGGCCACCACAAAGGACTCTGCTCCTCCTGTTCCCTAGTGTCCAGCTCACAGAAGATACTCAGTACACCTGTGGGTACCCCATGCAGCTCTAACCGCACCAGCTGTTCCTGGCCCTGTCTCAGGGTCTCTGCACTTGCTATTCTGACAGGTGTCACGCCCCTCCTCCTGGATCCCACGTGGCAGCTCCCTATTCACCAACTCCAGGTCTGTGCTCAGTGAAACCTTCAGCCGCCACTCTAAAACTGCAGTCCCCCAATATCACATGTGGACGGTACCCACAAGATCATGGGGATGCCTGGAACTTAGTAGGCCTTGTGTAGAAGCAAAGACTTGTGCTAGCTGTCAGAAGGTCTCCACAGATGGGAACAAGGTGAGGATGCAGAGGGGATCACAAAGAATCTGAGGGGCTCTAAATCCAACCAGAGTCCTTGGACATAGGAGTGAAGATGCAGGGAAGAGGCCATGAAGACCTAGGCAGAGATCAGAGCAACAGGTCCCTAAGACAAGGGGTGCCTGGAACGAAGAGAAGCCAGAAGCGGGAGAAGAAGGCTCTCCTCAGAGCCTTGAGGTAGTGCAACCGTGGGCACCATGTTCTCAGATGTTGGCCTCTAGCACTGTGCGGGGCAGGTGTATGTGTCCTGGACTATTGGATGGGTTATGGGAGCCTCACACAGAGCCAGGAAGCCACAGGGTAGGAAGAGCACAAGGTTGGGAAGCTGGCTGCTGCCAAGGTCACATGGTTCCATCCTGCTCCTGCCCAAGGTCAGGTAATGCAGGCCTATCCTCCCCTTCCACAGGACCTCCACCTTGCCGAGGGGAATTAGCATCATCCCCAACTTCCAGGGAGGTTCAGCTGAGGGAGCCAGTCACCCTGAGCCTTTTTCCTGCAGAGAGACATGCAGAGTGACAGCCAGCACAAGTCGCTTGGTGACCCACCACATTCACGAGCTACTCCTGAGATCCTCAACAGCACCCTCTGCCCTACCCCATGTCTTCACGTTCCCAGGATCCCCAGCCAGGACTTCCCCTCTACACCATGCCTCAGCGCCATTCCTCACACCAGGATGGATAGCTCACTCTGCCATGAGTTCCCAGGTTCAGTGGGTCAGGAGAGCAGTGCCCCCATCCCAGATAGGAAGGAAACATCCCTGCCATGAGCATGTGGGTAATATCACTGCCCTGGGTTGAAAAGGTGATGCCCCTACCACCAACAAGAGAGTGACATCCCTGCCCTGCAGAGACCCTCCCACCTTTAACATTCAGCTTGGTTTCCACATTTTGTCCTTGTTATGGTTTGTATCTAGTTGTTCCTCCCAAAGCTTCCTGTAAGTCATGGGGCTGTCAAGCACAAGGCTTGAGGGGCAGGGCCAAAGGAACAGGGTGGGGCTTGAGGGGCATGGCCAAGAGAGGCACTAACCATTAAACTGACAGCGTGGGCTGTCAGAGACACCACTCCCCCTCCCCACAGCAGTTTCTCTTGGAGGTACACAGTAAATCATCCTGGACATTGCAGTGTAAAATCTGGAGGTCTTGCTATGTAATTCAGGCTGCTTTAGATTATGAAACCTCCAGTAACTGTGAGCTAAATAAACTTTTCCTTCCCTAAGCTTGTGTGTCAGGTATTTGCCCTAGCAACAACGACGAGTAGTAACTAAGACAGTCCCACAGCATGGACTGGGGTCTACAAAGACTGCAGGGAGAGCTCTGAGGAATGCACAGTTCCTACAGTTTAAGTGGGCTGTCATTCTGAGAAGCATGATGAGGTTGTGCACGATGACATTTGGAGAACCTGTCAGTGACAGGCTGTGTTCTGGGCCTGTTAACATGAGGGCATGGATGGGAGTTTCCACAAAACACAGCTGGCCCTTCACCCTGTGGATGCGGACACACCTAGGCGAGCAAGCCTGGAAGGGAACATCTGGGCCACCAACTGTCCAAAGCCCCTCTCTATCACAGCCATGCATCAAGCTCAAGGCCCAGCCCCAAGGATGGGGTGAGAGGGGCTCTACCACTTCTCCCAGGCTCACACCCTGCAGCAGACACTGTGTGAGTCACAGCGAGGGCCCTGCCTATCATTGCCACCTCTTATACCTGCTGGATCCTAATTCTCAAGCAGGAAAGACGCCAGCAACGGTGCTGTTCAATGCAGTCACTTTGCAGTTGTTTAAAAATATCTTTATGGAACTTCCAAAAAGAAGATGGCAGGAAGATGACACGTCTCCTCCCCCCAGACACTCCACTACAAGGATAGTAACATTAAAATATGTGCACATATAAATCTGCAACAAAGAGAAAGGGAGAGATGCCATCAACCAATTCCAAAAGATTCCTGGAAGCAGAGTCACGCCTGAGTTTCAGCGTACAGACATAGGTTCCCCTGGCTCCAGAAGAGGAGGAGCAAGTCACCCTGACATGTGGGTGGAACGGTAGCTGGCTGGAAGAAGCCCTGGGGAGGAGGCCAGAGCTGGGCCTGCCCCACCCAGCTCCCTTTCCCCTTTTTTACGGAAATTTTCAAGAAGACACGAAAGTGGAGAGAATGTAACACATCACCGAATGCCCCCCTTGCAACGTCTGTCATCAAGACAGCCGATGCTGCATCTCATTCCATTCCCTTTGCACAAATAGGATCGAAAGAAACCCTGGACACTACATCATGTCACTTTAAATACTTTGGTCTGCATTGTGAAAAGATGCCCCTTGTGAGACACAACCACTCAGGAGTAGAGCACTAACTCATCATGAATGAGACCCTGGGTCTACTTCCTAGCACCACAAAAACAAAAAAGCACCCCCCCCAACATACACATACAGGCTGGCATAGCAATCCCCGCCATCACGCTAATGACTAATATTTATTCCTTTTCAGCTTTTATTTCTATTATTTCTATTATTAGTACACGTTTGCAGCTCGTAATGATCGTGTTTGTCACGAGGGGTTGGTACATGACCGTAACACATCTTCATTCTTTTTCTACCCTCTTCCCAATCACTCTCCCTTCCCCTCCCTGCACCTCTCGTTCAATTTTGAAACTTCCTGATTTTCTCTATTTTTAAAGTGGGTTTTTAAAAAAGTCCTAATCAGGATCTAAATAAAATGGCTGATTAATTATTAAATGTAAAATATAAGATTACTTGACACTGAGGAAAATATTCCACATGAAAGAGCAAGAAAAATAAAAATAACAACGAGCCAGGCATGGTGCCACATGCCTGTAATCCCAGCCATAAAGAGGATGAAATAAGAGGATCCTATTGAGTTTGAGGCCAGCCTGGGCAGTACAGTTAGCTCAGACCAGTCTGAATTACATCATTAAACCCTGACACAAGGGGAGAGGGGAGGGGAGGGGAGGGGAAGAGAGGGGAAAGGAGAGGAAAAGAGGGGAAGGGAGGGAAAGGGAGAGAAGGGGAGGGAAGGAGAGGGAAAAAACAAAAATAAAATGAAAAATAATGACTCTGAAGGAAATAATTCAGGAAAGAGAAGACTACTTTGAAAAATATTTTATAGGGCCAGGGCTGGCAAGATGGCTCAACAGCCTAAAGCGCCTGCTTAGGCAAGCTTAGGCAACCGCAGGGACCACAGTTCCATCCCTGGCACCACATGCTGTGCCAGCCCCACCCCTAGGGCAAACTGAGCTGGCTATAACATAAAAAAAAAATCTCTGAACAAAATGTATACAATAATATATATATATATATATATATTATTGTATACATAAACATTTTATATATAAAATCTTTTTTGCTTTATTTAAAAACTTTTAAAAAATTTTTTTGGGGGGAAGGGTCTATAGGGTGTTCAGGGTCTCACTTCTAGATCAGACTCCTAGTGATCTGTCTGTTTACAGCCTCCCAAGAGCTAGGATTACAGGCACGCTCCACCATACCCAGTCTCAATTGCTATCCAGGGGCAGAGCCAGTACTGCAGGCCTGGGGTTTGAGACCCCGCCCCTGTGCCTGCTTGCAGGTGCTTTAATCCACTGAGCTATTTGGCTGGCCCTATAAATTACATAATTTATATTACACAAAAATACATAAAGCAGGGAGAAAAAAAATCATAGAACTATCCAAGAAAGGGAACAAAAGGACAAAGAAATCACATAAGAAAAAATATCCACCAAATACAACCTGAGAGGTTTGATATATGACTACCAAAAATTCCAGATGGTAAGACAAAAGGGACAAAATTCTCAGCAATAAGAGACTTACCAGCAGGGCATGGTGGCACATGCCTGTCATTCCAGCACTCTGGAAGGCAGAGGCAGAAGGACTGCCAGTTCAAGCCCAGTCTGAGCAACTACGTGACTCAGTGAGGACTTGTCTCAAAATAAAAGATAAAAAGGGGCTTGAAATTGAGTTCTGTTCAGGGCTAGGTCCAATCCTCAGCGCCATAAGAAAAAGATGATCACAGATCTCATTTAAAAAAAAATATGCATGCTATCAGAATGGACAGTTAATCAAATTATAGAACAGGGGCTAGTATATTATTTAAAATTTAGAACTGTGGGTCTGGGGAGATAGTCTAGCCTTCTAAGCGCCTGCCTGGTAAACTCAAGGACTCAAGTTTGATCCCCTGCACCACAAGCCTCACAGGCCCTGCCCTCAGGTGTGCTGAGCTGGCCACTGAAACCTGGCGGGGGGTGGGGGAGTTGGGGGGCATGCCTGTAATCCCAGTGCGGGGGAGGCTGAGGCAAGAGGATCACTAGGAGTCTGAGCTGTGTAGCCAGACCCTATACTAAATAAATAAATACATACATAAAAGATCTTTTTAAAAATTTAAAATTTTGGTAGGAAAACAATAAAAGACATAAAAATAATGAAATTATCTTGGGAAGATAGGAAAAATAGCATATTCAGTATTGCCAAAGTCAAGTATGATGCATAAAGATTTAAGATTTTAAATACACTACGTCTTACTGCTCTGGTCATTTA
>PVKN010006260.1:0-28888 GCA_004027915.1 Capromys pilorides
CCAGGCGCCTGCGGAGGAAGTGAAGCAAGTTCCCCAGAGCACCTCCTGGCCGGCTGCAGATGGTCGAGGTTGTCTCAGCTGTAGCGGAGCAGCTTCCAGGATGAACCCGGGCTGCCATAGGGAAGACCACAGATTTCAGGCACTCGCCAGGGCAGCGTCCCCTGGGAAATGGCTGGATGAGGGCCCCCCAAAATGAGAGTCAGGCCCTCCCCTGCATTATCTGGGTGGCCCTGTACTGACCCTGAATCCTCTCTGCTCAGCCTCCTCCCAAACACACAGTGTACAGCATCACACTGCGTAGATGGCACAGCGAGCTACCGCACACGTAGAAGCTATCTGAACACAGAACTGGGTGCCTGTGACCTGCTCCCCGGCACTGTGTCCAGCCACCATTGTTACACAGCCCTGTGATTCTCTGTCATGGCCACTTTCACTCCAAGGAGATGAGTTGGGGCCTATCAGCTGCAAGAGCCCCCAGAGGAGTGTGAGGTTCACATAGTGACTCATGAGACCTGCATCCTGGCACCAGTGAGTGCCCAGACTGTGGACAGCTGGCACAGACACCCCAGTGGCATGGCTCGAACAGTTGCCACTCTGTCCTGGGTGCTGGCAGCTGGAGGCTGGGAAGAGGTCTGGGCAGCTCCTGTCATGCATCTGCCACTTCCCATCCCTGGTTATCCCTTGCGTGGTGGCACATGGCCCCAGGGGACCCTGGGCATCATGCTGTGACTGGGCTCATTCACATGGGATAGGGCTGCCCTACTCCAGGGTGGCCTTGTGTCCACTAAGGACATCTCGAGGTCTCACATCATCTGCTAGGGTGCTAAAGGCTAGAACTCCAACCTGAGAACCAGCCCATGGGGCCATGATTGGTGACATCATGACCCCCATGTTTTTCCCATGTGACCTATGTGAATTTCTTCTGCACAGCACGGTAGGCAGATGGGCAGAGGAACACAGATGGCCTGAACAACCAGCAGGCCCTGTGCCCTGTCTCCTGAGGACCTGGGATGCAATTGGGAAGCCCTGGGCAAGCCTGGCCTCCCTCCCTCCCTCAGAGCTACCCTCCACCTCCCTGCAGCAACCAAGCCTCCACCTCAACCCTGGAGGATTCTTCCACCTCCTCTCCGGAGGCATCCATAGAGGAAGAATTGGAAAGCAGCAGCTTATTCTCGTGTCCCTGAGGGACAGTGTGGAGACAGATGTCTCTCTCCAGGATGAGCAGTAGGTGTCTACCCTGCCTGGTTCAGCAGGACAGGCTGGGCTCAGGCAACGTTCACAGAGGCCACCGAGGGGCTGTGGCCTTGGGACAACCCTCCCCCAGGCACGAGTCAGTCTCTGGCATCCACCATCCTATGGAAACAGTGTCTAGTCATGGCCAGGCTGTCCCGGGAGCTGTGGGGTGTTCTGGGTGGTGGAGACTGGGCCCTTTGTCAATGCTGGAACAAAACCCCACAGCCCTGGGCTCAATCTGAGGGGTGCTGGTCCCCACCTCCAGCTTGCCAGCCCAACACTGTCCCTTAACATGGGGCGACAGATGGTTACATGCTCTCCAACCTGCACATCTCAGGAAGACAGAAAAGTAAAAGGGTGGTAGGCAAAAAAGTCAAAGGCGCCCAGGGCCCCAGTGAGAGCCTCACCCGGAACACTGAGTGCCCCAAGCGTGCATCTCTCCACTTTCGTTCTCAGGTGGCTGGAGGAGGATATGACCCGAAAGAAGTGACACCACAGCCTGTGGCCAGCGTGTCACATCCCCAGAGTTCCCATAATAAAGGAACAAGCTGCCTCCAGCGCCTTGTGAAGCCCGACAGGCTGTGGCCCACCACCCTCTCTGGGCGAGTCCTTGGAAACTGGCCCCAACCCAGGACTCCTGGGAGGCCAGTTATGGGGCCCAGGGATTCTGCACCCCATGAAATGTGGGTGGAGCTCAAGAGCATGTGGGACTGAGCAGTGTCCCCTGCCTTCACAGCGAGTGATGGGGTCAGGTTCCAACCAAATGGAGAAGGAGAGAGCAGGAAAAGGAGGGAGGAGAGAGGGAGAGAGAGAATTCATGGGGCTGTGTGGTGGGGAGAACAGAACCTCCACCCACTCCTTAGAGACTCTTTCTGAATGACATCAGCAGAGTACCGGATGTGACCTGTGCTCTTGCACTCTGGGCCTGCTGCTGGACCCGGTATCTGTGAAGCCCTGTGACCTGGTCCCTGAGCCCTGTGCCCTGTGACCAGAGGACAATGCCAGTCCCCCTTTCAGCAAGGTGTGGAACCTCCACTTGCCCCACACTTGGGGTGCACAAAGGTCTACAGGGGAGCAGGAGCTCCATGGGCAACACCTACAGGTGCCCTGAGCTCCCTGTCCATGGCTCCTGTGGAGGGGAGAGGAGAAGGGAAGGGAAGGGCCTGTGCTGGCCGCACAGGAGAGCAGTGAGAAGCAGAGTTCCAGGTCTTTCTTCTTCTTCTTTTTTTTTTTTCCCCCAGCACCTAAGGTCTTCCTTCTGTCTGCTGTCCTCCTCTGGGCAGACAGACTCAACCTTTCCCAGGCACAGGTACAGCCAGCTCAGGGAAGAGATCGCTGGGTACATGTGCTGCCACCAGCCTGCCTATGTCCTGTGAGCACCAAGAACCCACAACAGCATGCGTCCAGGTGCTAGTCCTAGCCACAGTAAACTGATGTCTGATGACTGTTCTGTGCTCCCAGAAGCCCTTCCCCCTCCCTGAGACCAGGGCCGAGGGGATTCCTGGAGGAGGCAGAGAGTTCTCACAGGGCCTCCCTGGTGCTGGTGGTACCCATGGGAGCCAAGTGGTTCTGAGGCCCCTTCCCAAGTCCTCTGCCTGTGGAGCAAAGTGGGCATTCAGATGCCACAGCCTCCAGGAAGCAGAGCAGCATCTCCCCTTGTCACAGAGGCAAGACAGGGCTGGCCACACACAAATGGGCTAGGTGTCAAAGATAATGACAAGGTGAAAAGGAAGAGGATGCCAGGGGTCAGCATAACTGGCTCCTTGAGTGTAGAAGAGCTGGAAGGCCCTGTCAATATAGGTGGCATTGGGTGGGTCCCTGTCCCAAGGCCACCCGCCCTCCGCTCTGTCATCCTTTCTTCAGAGGCCTGCAGGCTTCCTGGTGGAAGGCAAGGATAACACTCTATCTCTAGCAACTCTGGATCCCATAGCCTTTGGGAAAGGCCTGCTACAAACATGTGGAAACGCCAACAGCACCAGGCACACTCCCTTTCTTTGTGTATCGACCTGTAGGGAGGCGGGAAACCTTGGAACCAAAGGCTGGCTGCAATGGTGTGTGTCTCATGTGCCATGGAGGGTAGGCAGCTAAATCTAGAGTTTGTGATTTGTGGTGTATCATTCTGATTAACGGTGTGGGTGCTATACCCACCCTAGGATGGGTAGCCTACATAATGTATAAGGGACAGAAAGAGGCCTGCTCCCCCGCTTTTGTCACTTTTGGTATCTTCCACCACGATGAGCTGATCAGTTGTCCCTCTGCCACACCACCCTGCCTTAGAGCCAGCTGAAGCCTCCATACTCTGTGAGCTGAAATAAACATGGCCTCCATTAACTTTGGAGGTCAGGTGTTTTGTCCCAGCAATAAAAGAAAAGAAGCTAAGACACAGGAGGACAAGCAGCAGGTGCCCATGCAGCTGGTAAAGGTAGCATGGGCTCTTCAGCAACTGGAGCAGGAGGAACCAAGTGCTGTACAGGAGAAAATGAGCGCTGATCTTTAGCATTGTTTGCAGAAGCTAACTCAAAACGGGCCACAGGCATAAATCTAAACCATAAAACGTCTAGAAGAAAACACTGGAGAGAGTATTGGGACAAAAATTTCCTAGAACAATGAAAATAGCGTGGAGTGGACTTTGAAACTTCTCTTTGGAAGATGCCTTCAAGTTGGGTGTGTTGGCATGTGCCTGTCATCTTAGCACTTGGGAGGCTGCAGGAAGATCACCGTAAGTTCAAGGCCAACCTGAGTTACATAGTGAGTTCAAGGCCAGCTTAGACTACATAGCAAGACTCTGTCAAAAAGGGAGGGGGGCATACGAGGTATACCATAAACTGGGGGGTGGGGTAAAATACAAATACAGAATGCTTATAACTCAAGGAAAGAGGCAACTGGATTTTCTAAGTGGTTTAAATAGTTCAATAGATATTTTGCAAAGAAGCCACATAGATGGCAAAATCACATAACAATCTGCCCGGTCTTACTAGTCTTTAGGGAAATGCAGATCTAAACCATAAATGAGTTACTACTAGATATCTACTAGAATGGCTAAGAAAGACTTTTTTTTAACCACAAATACCAAGCCTTGGTGAATAAGACATGTGACTATCACACTCACACATACAGTACATGTGACCTGGATGTGGCAAAGCACTTTGGGAGAGAACTGGTGGCTTCTGAAGTCACATGTCTGTGACCAGAAACAGCATCCAGGCCAAAGAGAAAGTCCCACAACCCATTCTGTGAAATCCAAAAGATCCTACAAATCCTGCTGGGAAGAATTCTCAAGGAAGAAGGCTGAGACTGAAATTGGAGTTTTCATAGCAATACTAGGTGCAGAAATAATGCAGAATAACCTTAAAGACAGAAGACCATAGTTACCACTGGTGCGGGGCAGAAATAGGAACGCCCACTGGACAAGACGGTGGGTCATAGTGTTCACGAGCAGGAAGAGAAGGTGTGGGTGAGTGTGGTATGAGTTGATATAATAGCAACCATAATTAAAAAATAGAATAACTTTTCAGCTACACCCATGCACAGAGTAGCCAATAGGGAAAACGAGGAGGGACAAAATGTCCCAGTATGAGAGTTGACACAATAACATGCAAGTGGTTTGTGCTTCATGCAGTCATGGGGGGGGAGGGTAGGTTTCAGAGGGCGCTAGACCTAGAGTGTGTGATGCCGGGATCAAGGGTGTGTGACCATTAAATCAGTCTGCTCATTTGTTTGGCATTGTTCTGGCTAGGAGTAAGGGTGTGAGTACTACACCTGCCCTAGGGCCGGGAGTAGAAAGCGGGCTAATGTTCCCTCACCTGCCTGCGTATGGTGAACTCTTTCTCCTCCGCAGTGCCCCTCTGCCACGCCACACTGCCTGGAGCCAGCTGACTATGGATTGAAACCTCTACAAACTGAGCTGAATACACTTCTTTCTAACCTTGGGTGTCAGGTATTTTGTCTCAGCAACAGAAACGTAGCTAGACAATGACTGCTGGTGAAGTTGCTGATCTCAGAGCAGGGATCCCACACCCAGACCTCGGTGCATGAATCTCATCAAAGCAGCATCCCAGATAGCCATGGAATGGGGACCGGTGTTCCTGATGCGAGATGGGCAGATGCGGTATGCAGGTGAGAGCACCGCCAAGGGCCCGAGGAAAGAAGTGAGTTCTGACCATCACGCAGCATGCTGAGCCCCCAAATAAACAGCAGACAGGCACAACAGACACAGATGGCCCATGCTGTTTGCAGGAAGTGTCCCCCTGGAAGATTTAAATAGACTGATAAACTTTGCCTCTGAAAAGGCACATAGCGACTTAAAGAAAGAAGATAAACGTTTCTGGGAAGGGTGCCAGAGGCCCAGGGTCCATCCCAGAATCCAACAGTCCCCAGAGCAAAGAAACTTGTGTTGGGGGCAATCATTCCCTGGTAAGTGTGAGGGCCTAAGGGCACTGGGGTCAGGTCACAGTGCATGCCCCTAATGGTGTGCCTCTTCCGGAGCCGGGGCCCAGTGCCTCTTCTGTACATTCTTTGGCCACTATGCACTTAATGCCCACTAGGGCTGTGTGGGTGGAGTTGGGCCCAGCCTGGGAAAGTATCCAAGCCGTGGAGCTCTGTGCACTCCACAGCAAGGAGTGTGTTGCCGACCTGTGTCCAGGAGGACAGGAGGCCTCAGATGCAGAGCCACCACTAGTCCAGGTCCTCAGCCACTCTCCAGCTCGCACTGCAAGCTGGAGGCACAGCTCCATCCCTGGCTCTGTGGAGTAGGTTTATATGGCAAATAAACCTGCCTGGATTAAACCACTGGTCTTGATTCTGTGTTGGGATGGTGCCAGGCCTCCTGTCACCTAGGGCCTGCACCTGTTACTGAAGGGCAAGCCTGTATGAGCCACAGAAGCCAAAGAACAAAGCACCATGCTTATCTGTGGCAAAGGGAACCACAGACTGTGAGCTAGATGGGCTGAGGATGCGACCCATATGGGCCACCAAAAGCAAATCCATATCCAGAATATGTGTCTATGCCAGTGAGGACAAAGCTCAGTCCCTTCCATGATGGAAGTGGTACAGTGTAATCAACCTACCACCAGGTCGCAGGCTGATCACTCCAAGTGAATCATGCCCTATCAGGGACTTAGGCCTCTATAGCTGGCATATTGGACATTCAGCAGTGGCTGTAGCCAGATCAGCCTTGGTGAGTGGAAGTCCATGTTGCTGAGCCCATGCATAGCTTCCATCTCTGCTTCCATCTCTGGCACTCTCTTCATGGGTCCACTGAGCAATAATGGTTGGCCGAGGAAGGAGGTTGGCCACTATCTACAGAATGGGTTACCATATTCACTTGATTATTAAAGTCATATTCTACTGATGTCACCTTTTGGTGAGCGTTCACATGTGAAACATATATTTACATCCTTTGCCCATATGGAGAGGTCTATCCACATACCTCTTCCTCAAATATCCTTGTCACCAATTATCCAATCATGCTCCTTCCAAATTCCTGACCATTCAACCAGACCATTGACTATAACCCATGAGTCAGTATACAGTTGCAAATCTGGCCATTTCTTTCTCTAGGCAAAATGTAATACCAGGTAGTGATGCCCGCATAGTGTGAAGAACCATTTGTAAACCAGGCTCTAGTCTTCTCTTCCTCTGACAGCTGATTATATGGTACACTCCACAATGCTATGGGTGCACACTGGGAAACAGAGGTCAAAATAGCAGGTTTAGGAGCCATAGGTATCTGGGCAACTTCCTTGTGTAATTTACTTGTACCCTCTGGGCCTTCCCTGGCTCTGTCACAAATATATCACTTCCATTTAATGATGGACTGTTGTTGAGCACATCCAATCTTATGACTTGATGGATCAGATAATATCCAGGCCATGATAGGCAACTCAGGTGTGACGGTGACCTGGTGTCCCATAGTTAAGCGTTGAGTTTCCACCAATGCCCAGTAGAAGGCCAAGAGCTGTTTCTCAAAGGGAGAGTAGTTAGTTGTCTGCGGAAGATGGCAGAGCCTTGCTCCAAAATCCTGGAGGTCTCCACTGCATTTCACCTATGGGGGCTTGCCAGAGACTCCAGACAGCATCCTTATCTACTACTGATACTTCAAGTACCATTGGATCTGCTGGATCATATGGTCCCAAGGATAGAGCAGCCTGAACAGTAGCCTGGGCCTGTTGCAGGGCTTTCTCCTGTTCTGGACCCCACTCAAAATTAGCCACTTTCTGAGCCAATCAGTAAATGGGCTGTAGTAGGACACCTAGGTGAGAAATATGCTGCCTCCAAAATCCAAATAAGCCCACTAGGTGCTGTGTCTCCTTTTTGATCATGGGGGGAGCCAGATGCAACACCTTATCTTTTACTTTAGAAGGAAAATCTCTACATGCTCCGTACCACTGGACTCTAGAAACTTCATTGAGGTAGAAGGACCTTGAATTTTTGTGGGATTTATTTCCCATCCTCTGGTTCTCAAATACTATACTAACCAAGGTGGTTTCCACCTCCTGCTCACTAGGTCCAATCAGCATAACATCAGCAGTGCAATAAACCAGTGTGATATCTTGAGGAAGAGAAAAGTGATCAAGGTCCCTATTAATTAATTAAGTTGTGACACAGGGCCAAAGAGTTAATATACCCTTGTGGTAAGACAGTGAAGGTATATTGCTGGCCTTGCCAAGTGAGAGCAAATTGCTTCTGATGGTCCTTATAAATAGGTATGGAGAAGGCATTTGCCAAATCAATAGCTGCATACCAACTACTAGGAGATATGTTAATCTGCTCAAGCAAGGAAACCACATCTGGTACTGCAGCTGCAATTGGAGTCATCACCTGGTTCAGTTTACTGTAATCTACCGTCATTCTCCAAGACCCATCTGTCTTCTGCACAGGCCAAATGGGAGAATTAAATGGAGATGTGGTGGGAACCACCACCCCTGCATCCTTCAGGTCCTTGATGGTGGCACTAATCTCTGCAATCCCTCCAGGAATGCAATATTGCTTTTGGTTCACTATTTTACCAGGCAAGGGCAACTCTAATGGCTTCCATTTAGCCTTTCCAACCATAATAACCCAACATGACAAGTTAGGGAACCAATATGAGGATTCTGCCAAGTACTGAGTATATTTATTCCAACTATACATTCTAGAACAGGGGAAATGATTATAGGATGGATTCAAGGAACTACTGGACCCACTGTGAGTCGGACCTTTGCTGAAACCCCATTGATCACCTGCCCTCCATAGGCCCCTACTCTCACTATAGGGCCACTGTGGTGTTTTGGGTCCCCCAGAATCTGTTGGTTCAGAATCAGTGTTGAGTAGTCCCTGACATGTCTGATCATTCCCTTTTCCCCAATGTACAGTCACTCGGACAAAAGGCCTTAGGACCCTCTGGGGAAGGATAAGAGAAAGACTGATGGTACAAATTCTGGAGACATTCGGATGCTTCCCCAAGGAGACCTGGCCTCTCCATCATTCAAGAGGTTCTGGGCCTGTAAACTGGCTCAAGTCTGGGAACTAGTTGAGGGGCCGGGATTGCCTAATACCACAGTTTGAAGTAGGTCTCTTTGAGCTGGGTGTGGTAGCTCATGCCTGTAATCCCAGCACTTGGGAGGCTGAGACAGGAGTATCAGTGTGAGTCCAAGACCAGCCTGGGCTACAAAAAGTGAGCTCAAGGCCAGAGCAAGACCCTGTCTCAAAAAGATTTTTAAAAAAAATGAGGTAGGTCTCTTTTCTTTTGCCCTTAAATTCTTTCATTTATATAAATCTAGAGAAAATTTTGTAGGTTTCCCATCTATTTCACTTTTGGGAACACCGTAGTTAATCAGTCAATTCCATAGGTCTGTGTATATCAGACTATTCTGGTCATTGTTCCACTTCTGCTGTCCATGGCAATTAAGTGCTGCCATTTGACCTCTGCCACTCTGGGATCCAATCAAGCCCATGGCCCTTAAATTTCCTAATTGAGTAACTGCTGTCCCCACTGTAAGGTCTGGAATACAGAGAAGAGCAATGACTGAGCTCTTCAGGGATCCTGGTGCTCCCCTCACAAATCTGTTTCTCAAGGTGTTAGTGAAGGGCATGTTGTCAGAATCTTCCAAATGTGGAGGATTAGGTTTAACACAATATCCACTCCAGCATTCCCATTTCCCTAAGCCTCTGGATCCTTTCATTTACAGTAAACCATGGAATATCAGGCATCTCTAACTCATTCACTGTGGGCCATCTTTTGAGCCACACTTCTGCCAGCCAGCCAAATAGACTATTAAACCTTTCTTTACTCCATGAGCCACAACATTAAATTCAGAGCCCCTACTTAGTGGGCCCATATCAACAAACTCAGCCTGATCCAAGTGTATGTGTTTTCCACCATTATCCTACACTCGTAAAATCCATTCTCATGCTTGCTCATTAGGCCTCTGCTTATAAGAGTTAAAAAAACTCAAGAAGGTCTTTGGGAGAATTACAGGTCTCCTCATGAATCTCACCTTATGTACCTCACCTTTAGGTGACTTCTGTGATTGAAGCCTGGTCATGGGCCTAGAGGCAAAAGTGGGTGGTGAGGGTGGGTCCAGAGGAATTCTACCAGTATTCAGTTCATTCCATGCAGGATTGGTTTCTCCAGATATATTAGGAGACGCTAACATGGCAGAGGGTAAAGGCAGTGATTCCTCTGCCACAGTGGGTGGGGAAATTTCTTCCTCAGGAAAAATAATCTCATTAGCATCTAAAAACTCAACATCCTCAGCCTCAGGATCCTCCCACACACCTCTATTCCAATTCATGGGATCCCATTCTTTTCCAATCAGTGCCCTCACCTTTGCTTCAGATACCCTTTGGGCTGAGCATTTAATTTACATTGCAGTTCAGCCAGTCAAATTATGAGGGACTCCTTTTGGGTCTCTGCAACCTCAGCCTTGTGGCAAAAAGAGAGGAGATTGTCTGTCAGGACACACTTAGAAACTTTTAAATTTTTTAGGCCTGGCCTGGTGGTGCACACCTGTAATCCCAGCACTTGGGAGGCTGAGGCAGGAGGATCAGTGCAAGTTCAAGACCAGCCTGAGCTACAAAAGTGAGCTCAATGCCAGCCTGAACTGCATAATGAGACCCTGTCTCAAAAAGACAAAAAAAAAAAGAAACTTCAAAATTTTTTATCTGAGTCTGGAGGTTGGAAATAGTCTAATGGGCTAAGACCAACCAGCCAGCATCATTATATTCCTTACTCTACCAAAGAGATTCAAAATTTTCTTTGTATAGAATCTCTAAATTCCTCATATCTCACAAGTGATTAACTAGGGTAATCAAATGTATCTATACATCATGTTAGTTTAAAAACCTCATGCCATGGAGTATCAATATGCTCCTTAATACCAAAAGAGACCATGGTGCCTTTAGGTCTTATCAAATCTTGAAGCCAATTTCAGGAATTTTTAATGACTTAAGGTCATTAAAAAGTTCCATCATTATATTCTGTTTCCCTAGTCCTTTTAGTCAGGGTTTTACTAGAGGAGTAGATATAGTACAAGGAACAGATATAACACAAGATGTACCAGTCCCAGAGTCAGATGAGGAAGTGTACCAAGAGCATCTGCACACTGCCAACTACAGGATTCAGTCCCAGGGCTTTTATACTCACCGAAGTGTTCCATCTCTAATGGTCTCTACAAGTTTCTACTGGTTTCTAACAGTCTCTAACAGTCAGCCCTTGTGTCTGCAATGGAAGACAGAAGAATCTGCTACGGAAAGCTGAAGGACCCAATCTGAAGGCTGAAGAGTCTTGTGCTGGAAGCCAGCAGATAAAATCCAAGCTGACTGTGAAGACGGAAGCTCTTCACAGTCCAATGAAGTGGAATGCTGAATTCTTCCTCAACCTCTTTTTGTGCTGAGTTATTCTGGGGCAGGGCCCTCACAGCTCACAGTGTGGAACAGCCAGGCAATGCAGCCAAATTGATGCCAAGTATCAACCACCAGGCCTCTAGCCACGTTGACACAATGTATCAACCACTACAGATGGGAACCCAGCCTAGGTTGCAGTGACCCTCAGAAATGTCTCCTAGAATGAAAGATGCTGGCAACAACAGGATCCTACCTTGGGCAGAGGGAATGAACTACGCGATAGAATCCAAATGAGGAGCGCAAAGGGCTGGGGCAGGCTGGGATGAACTGACTGCAGAAGCGGATGAGGTGTCTTTGGGGTGATGAAGGCCGCTCAACTCTGAAATGCTAAATTGTACTTTTTTTGTATGTGTGGTGCTAGGGGTCAAACTCAAGACCTTGCACTCTCCAGGCAGGTGCTTATGCCGCTGAGCCGTATCCCCAGTCCTAAATTGTACTTTGACTGGGTGAGTTGTGTGGTACATTAGAGAAAAAGCCCACTTGATAAAATCTTTTGTCACTGTTTTATAGCAATTGAGCTGAGGTGCAGAGAAGTTGCCCATGATAACAGCCAATTTTTGTTTTTGTTTCTGTTTTTATACCAGGAATCAAATTCACAACTTCACGCTTGCCAGGCAGACACTGTGCCACTGAGCTATATCCCTAGCCCAGCTACAGCAAGTTAATGACAGGGCTGGGATGGAACCCACGCCGTGACTCAGTAGCCCATGTTTGTGACAGAGGCTCCAGGGAGTGCTGTTTCTTATACAAATGCCTCCGCCCTGGGCTGAGTCCCTAGAGCAGTGCCACCCACCAGCATGCACGGCAGCAGTGTGGAGTCAGTTGTGAAGGACCCCAGGGCTCATGCGGATGGCTGGCTTACAGCTGGAGCAACTGAGATTCAGAACTCCTTAGGCTGCAGCCTGTCCACCAGGGAGATGGGGATGGGGTTGTATTCCTAGTTCTTTCTTCCCCTTTCCAAGATTTAGTGATTCTCTATTTGGTGAGTTTGATTCTGCAATTCTGAATATTTTCCCTCAATCAATGACACTTCTTTAAAAGATGGGAAAAAAGCCACATGTGTCAAGGCAAACTTGTTATTACTGCTCTCAGGAAGCTGAGGCAGGAGGATCACAGCAAGTTCAAAGCCAGCTACTTTGTGCTACATTTGTGAGGCTTGTTTCAAAATACAAGGGGCAGGGAGAAAAAAATGGAGGGAAGGAAGGAGAAGGAAAAGAAACTGCTATTTTTGCCTTGTTCTCTGTTTGGATGGCAAGGGAACAGAATGGTGCCCCCTGCTGGGCTGGGGTCCTGAACACAAGGAGGAAGAGAGTCGAGCCCTTGTGCCCAGCCTCAACCCCCACACATGCTTCCACACCCACCACTACTTTCCTTAATCCTCAGGTGTATGTCTTCCTCGCCCCTTCATGGGTGGGGAAACTGAGGCCAGGGACCAAAAGCAGAGACAAGTTACCAGGTCAGCAAGGATCGTGGGCTAGACCTTGGCAGGAGGTAGAAGAGGAACAAGAGGGGGCGTGGGATGAGACTGACCCTCCTGCCACGAAGAGGAGCCCTCCTCCTGGGCTCTGCTGACCCTAAATGGCTGCAGGTGGCTTCCCAGGGAGAACTCTGCCTGGGCCACTGTCCCCAGCAGGGTGGAGAGCTGAGTATGGCAAGGCATCCACAGGTAGGCTGGATAACCAGCCTTAGTTTCCTCCTTGGGAAACTAAGGTTGAAGGCAGAGGAAGGGGAGGAGGCTGATGGCAGCTCCTCCCTGCCCCGCAGGCTGCCCATGTGCAATCCCATGGGCAGCCTTCTGCTTCAGCAGCGGAGGAGCTGTGGTCTCTGAAGCACTGCCTTTCCTGTCCCTGCCAGAAGGCCTTCACCCACTGCAGCTTTCGCAAAGGGATTTGATATTTCAGAGCAGTTCCAGGTCACAGCATGTCTACAGAAAGTGCAGTTCTCTTCAGTCAGGCCACCAGGGGGCGCCTGACCCAGGGGGACCCATGGAGACAGCATGACCTTCAGTGACGGCTGCCCTGCAGGTGAAAGCAGATGCACCTCCTCTAGGATCATGTCACATAGCTAGGGTCACTGCCATGGAAGGGCTCCTGTGCAGCCCATCCCAGCTCCTGGCAACCACTGATCTTTTTCAGGTTGTCCTTCCCCCACTGGTGTCATCAGCTGGACTGGCTCCCTCAGTGCCGTGCCTTAGGGCTCCCCATGTCTTATAGGGGCTCCACAGCTCATTTCTTGCTAGTGCTGCATGATGCTCCATCCTCCGAAGGGACTACAGTTTCTCCGCACCTTCACTGCCGAGCATACCCGGTGTGCCTCCAATGAGGGGCGATTGTAGCAGAGCCGCTGTGACCATTGTGTGTCAGTGTTGATGCAGCCACAAGTTCTCACCTCCTTGGGTCACCCCAAATGTACGTGGTGGGTCTTGGAGTGCTGGTACCTGGTTTTGTAGGACCCACAGTGAGCAGGGGTCTGGGGTCCATCCCAGCCCTGCTGTGTGAGTGCAGTTTCATCTCTGGCCTGTTGTGTGATTGGATCACTTGCTGGATGTTGAGTTTTAGGTGTTTGCTGTGGATTTTGAAGAACAGTGTTTTCCCTGCCAGCGAGCAGCAGTGTCTTCCCTCTGCTTCCTCCACTCCATGGCTGACTCTTGGCCCTCGGCACCGCTGTGGATCTTATTAGTTCCACGGAACCCTCAGCCTGCCTCCCGCCAGCCTGCATGAGCTTGGTATGGAGCCCTTCTGGCCAGGGGTGCAGCAACAACAGCAAAGCCTGATTTTGAACCAGGTCTTCTTGCTGCAAGCCTGCACGCCAGACCAAGATGGGAACGCAAGGAGTGGGGGAAGGAGAGAGAGGGGAAGAAAAAGAAAAGAGCCAAGGAGAGATGATTGTTCTCAAGATGCAGCCACAGTTTCTCCCACAAAGTTGAACGCAGTTTTCTCCTGTACCAAGGCTGGAAAGTGTGGCAAGGGTAGAAGTCTCACCGCAGGGGTGGCTCAAAGGGGTGCCTGACGGGAGGCCTGATCAGCTGCAATGTGACATCTCTGCTGGGAATTGTGGAAAGGTCACAGAAAGTGGGGGCTCTGTCATGCTGCATCTAGGTCTCAGGATGTCACTGAGTTGCTCAGGCTGGCTTAAATTTGAGACCCTCCTGCCTCAGCCTCCTGGAGTGCCAAAATCACAGGTATGCACCACAGTACATGGCTCAGTTGCCATTCTTTATAAATCCTCACCCTCTGGTATTTTGTTATGCAGCATGCACAGACTGAGACAGGCAGCAACCCACATACCTTCCACTGCCAGCGCTGTGGTGGCCCAGGGCTGCCAGCTGGTGCTACAGTGCCCTTGTTCACAGAGCTCCTACCTCTGGACTTGAGGCCAACACCGCTATGCCAGGTATGGTGGGTTACCAACTGGTGGTCAACTTGTAACACACAACTGAAATGAACCAGCACGGTGCTGGGTGTGAGAGGCACACCTGAGGGTTATTGCTGGCAGCGTGAGAGGCAGAACTGGAGCGGAAGTTGAGAAGCTGTTGGGAGCTGTGCTGGCTCCACTGAGCTGCTGGTTCTCTTGGAGAAGCTTGTCATGCTGCCCTTCCTGATGAACTCAGCTATTACCATCGAAGGAGCTCGAGACCTTGTTGTCACTCAGAAAGGCTACAGTTCACTTTGGGAGAACTCTGGTCCTCACCTTGAGCATCATTTCCTGGCTCTCGAGGGGAAGATGGCGTGCCACTCAGTCTCCTAGAGAAGCTTGTAGCGTTGGCTTTCCTGATAGAGCTCAGCTCTTCTCATTGTTGGGGTAGCTCACTGTCACTGAGGATGGCTGTGGCACTTTTCAAAGGAGATCTGGTGCTTACCGTGAGTCTCTCTTCCCAGCTCCAGTTCAGACCCCTCAGCCTGCTAGCACAGATCCTTCACCCCGCTGGCATGTACTTTCGAGCTTCCACCACTGACCTTCAGGCCTTCCCAGCTCAGATCCATGAAACGGGCCCGCGTGAGACATTGTCATGGGCTCTCGGCCTCCAGCTGGACTCATGGGGGACATTGTTATGGGCTCTAGGTCTTCAGCTGGACTCATGCAGACATTGCCATGGGATCCAGGCCCTCAGGTGGATTTTTTGGTCTTCAGTGTGTGGAGAGATTTCCTGCACTCTTTTTGTGTGTGATTCATAAAAAATAATCTTATAATTAAGTGTCATGTACTGTATCATTTCCTCTTGTAGACCCCTGACGGCAGCTCCAGGGCAGTGATCACCCACCTGTCTTGTGGGCCTCCCGTCCATCACCCTCTTGCCTTCCTGCTGGTCAGTCCTGTAGGTGACCACTGTCACTGCTATCTTCCTATCCCGCCCCTGGCCCTGCAGGCATTCTCCAAGGCACAACTGGCCCCGCACCCCTGCTCAAGGTTCTTCCATGGCTCCCACAGTCTCTACTCAGCTTTTCCAGGGATCAAACTCAGCACCTTGCCCTTGCCAGGCAGGCTCTTATGCTGCTGAGCTATCTCCCCAGCTCTTCTGCTCAGCTTTCTTCCCCTCATTTCTCCTGTTTCTCCTCATTTACTTTTCCACACAGCTCAGCTCCCTCCTATTGTAGGATCTGCTGCTGTAACAGAGCCCAGATGCTGGGTATTCATAAAGAGAAGAAAGGTTTCCTCTAGGCTAAAACAGCAAGTCCAGGCAGGGGCTGCATGCTTGCAGTTCCCACCATCCATGCTGGTGAGGATGCTGCAGTCCCTGGGAGTGGAAAAGGCAGGTGCATAGTTCAGCTCTCTTCCTCTCTTATACTACTGCCACTGCTGCCACCACAGGCCACCTGGAACCTTCCCAACTACTGCCCAAGCCCTCCCACCCCCAAATTTGATCAGCAAATGATGTAGGGGAGTGTGAATGCCCAGGTCATACCAAGGTTTCCATGGCCCCTCCTCCCACAGCCCTTCACTCCCGTGGACAGACACACAGAAGGCTTGGGGTTGGTCCACTGACTCGGTAACTGGCTGGGTGAGCACTGGAGAGAGATGGAACCCAAAACTCTGTGAGATGGTGTGCTGTAGGAGGAGATCTGAGAGGAAGGAGGGGCCTCACCCAGGAGTGAGAAAGCCCTGAGTGGGAGAGGGCAAAGTCCAAGCAAGGGCCCTGGGGGAGGAGAAGACAGAGCCTTGAGAGCATGACAGAGACAGAGCAGAAGGAAGGGGGAGGGGAGGAGACCACACCATGGGCCCCTAAAGCCTGGGGGGAGGGACATGCTCTGGAGTGGAATTGCAGGTACAGGGCTACCTGTTCTGAGCAGGACACATCTGGGCTGGTGGGAGGTCGACTGAATCACTTTGGGAGGTAGCTCCAGGGATGCTGCTTCTGAATGTGAGACTATGAGAGGCCACCCAACGGGCCTGACCCAGCTTGTTCCCAGAGACAGAGGCAGAGAGTGACCTGGGGTGGTGAGGAGCTTTCTCAGATGAACAGCAATAATAGAGAAGCTTCCAGAAATGGCTCAACCTTGTAGGATTTCTTCCTTTAAGCCAGGATCCCCACACAGGGCTCCTCATTAAGGAAATAGTAGTGGTCGATGTCCACTGTCCCTTGTCAAGGGCCCCAGACCTCACGTGCAAGAGGATGGCTGGCCCAGGGTGTCAGGTGAGAGGGACCCTCTGCTCTCTGTGAGGACCCTGTGGACACAGCCTTCAGCCACTCTGAGACCCCAAGCCAGGAGGCTGGCACTAAACTAGGAACTCTGCAGGCCACCCATGGATTGAACAGCTAGCATGATATCCTGCTTGTCTGATAGGAGCCGGGTGACCTTCAACACACTAGGTTTGAAACTGTGGATGGATTTATCTGAGGACACTCAGCAGTGAGAGACAGTGGCAATGTGTGGAAGCCCACACTGGGCACAGAAATGCTTTTTTTTTTTTGGCTTGGGCCCCTTGGTCAAGGGCACTGGCCATGCCTGCTCATGTGCCCCTCCCCCCCCATCTGGGGCCCATGCATCCCTTCCTTTGTTCTCAGCAGGATTCTGAGTGCACAGCAGCCTGTGCCCCCAGGGTGGCACATAACCAGAGCTGTCACTGTGACCCCACTGAGCTGGCTTTTCCAGAGTCCCAGCCCTAACACATGGCTCCCACAGCTCCTCAGCCGGCCCTGGAGTTGGCCATTATTTCTATTTTTAAATTCTTTTTTCATTTTTATTTTTGTTTTTATTAGCCCATGTTGGCAGTATATAATGTTTACAAGTACCTTGTGTGGAATCGGTACACATGCATAACACATCTCAATTCCTTCTTCATCCTCCCTCGCCCCCTCCACGTCTTAATCCCCGCCCTCTCTGAGAAGGATCTGCCCCTCTACTTCTGATCATCTATCTTCTATTTTATTCTTTATTTGTATTTGTGGATTTATCTTGTAAGAGAAACTGTGTGTATTCAAGCTCGTCGGTCAGATTTATTTCTCTTAACATCATGGTCTCAAGCTGCATCCACTGTGCTGCAAATACTCAGGCTTATGTGAGGTTTCTTCCTCTGCTGCGAAAGAGCAGTGGGAGAGAAGTAAAGAAACCTCTATTGCTGGGAGCAGGAGGGCTGCCGAAGAGATGTGAGCACCGTCGGGGAGGAGGCAAGGGGACAAAGACTTCATGGGCTGGGGTGGAGATGGACTTTGTATGGGCGCTAGCTGTCTAAGAGGTGCTGACTGGGGAAGGGCTGACCTGCAAGAAACGGAAGAGGAAGTAGAGGTTAACCGGTGAAGCGGGAGTCCAGGAGCAGCTCGCTCTCGGCCTGGGATCCCTAAGCCGTGCTGACTCGCTGCCCTAATGACCTGGCAGACTTTCATAAGGGTGCAGACCCATCACTATCCTTCTTCACAGCAGAGTAGTACTCTGCTATGTGTAAGTACCAGGCTTTCTTCATCCATTCATCAGTTTGTTCAGAAAGGCAAAAAAATACTGTTTAAAGTCCACATAGCAAGTCAGCAGCAGGGCGGGAAGTCAGGCCCAGAGAACTCAGCTCCACATGTGTGCCAGGCCTTCCAGGAACAGAGGAGGCTGGTGCCCCTTTGTTAGCCTGGGCCATGACCACAGACACAAGAGTCCAGGCCACCTGCCGCTGCACCTGGCACTGTGGACTCCGGACAGCCTGAGCTGCGTCTGTGCTTGCATACCCCCACGTATGACAAGGGGCTCACTCTCTCCAGCCTCCTATGTCCTCCTGGACTTCCAGTCATGAATAATACCTAGGGCTTCTGATTTCCACAGACTCGGACGGAGACTGGCCCGGGCCCCCTCCTGAGCCCCCATGGGAGGCGCCCAACCCACCAAGCC
This sequence comes from Capromys pilorides, assembly GCA_004027915.1. Taxonomy (NCBI): domain Eukaryota; kingdom Metazoa; phylum Chordata; class Mammalia; order Rodentia; family Capromyidae; genus Capromys; species Capromys pilorides. Next base: position 18,429 of record PVKN010006260.1, read on the forward strand.
AGGGTCTGGCCCTTTTAAATTTAGCCGCAGGAAAGAGTAGTGTGCAGGCCCTTACAGACAATCAGCAACAGGAAGAAGCCGAGTGGTGAGTTAGGGAGCATTGTTCCTGCCGGGCTCCGCCCACCGACTCAGCCTGGAGCTGTGTCAGGACAGCACAATGTGGCCAACTGCAGGCCAAGAAACAGGACCCAGAAGAAAAATACTGGAAATTCCCTGCTCCACCGTAGAGGATCCTTGCTAGGAAATCAGCAGCCAGGGAGAGAGAGGTCTCTGCCTGCAGGCGCAGGCGGGGCCCAGGGCTAAAGGAAGTCAAGGGCGATATTTTGAGGTATTTTCAGTCTGGTGCAGCCCTGGTTTTCCAAAACACAGGGCCTCCTGTGGGGAGGGAGTGGGGAGGGAGGCTGAGGGGGCCAGATCAGGACATAAACAGAGGCTGACCCACTTGGAGAGCAGCTGGGGTCTCAGGTTGATCCAGAGCCCTGCCTTCCGGTGGGAGAGTGACAACAGAAATCCTGCAGAGCTCTCAGACAGATTCTGCTAGCTTACCTCTCTTGATGGGAGGCTCCCTATCTACTGGACAGCTCATCTCATGCCTGCACAGCAAGTGGGGAGAGAAATGAGCAGTGTTTATGGAGGAGATACAGCAGTGGAAGGAAAACAGACCAGAATCATCCCCGAGGAACTCATGTCCCAGGCAAAGGACACAGTGCGGAAGGGGTGCACACCTGTCATCCCAAGACTCTGGGAGGCAGAGGCAGGAGGAGCACAAGTTCAAGTTCAGCTTGGGTAATTTAGCAAGACCTTGTTTCTAAGAAAGAGGAAACAAAGGGGAAAGGAAAAAGGGGGTTGAGAAGGGCTGGAAACATAGCTCAATGGCACTGTGGCTGCTTGGCAAGTACGAGGTCATGAGTTCAATTCCGGGTACAAAAAAAATGAAAACAATTAAAAAGAAAGGGTTGGGGATGCAGCTCAGTATAAAGGTCCTGGTTCTGCATATCGTATTGGAAACACCAAGCACCAGGAGAAATAAAGTGGGGACATGTTTGGGTGTAGTTCTACAAGGAAAAGGTGACAAGTGATCTCTCCTTGCTTTCAGTTGGAACCTACTCTCTGGAGACTTCTGGCAAAGCCCCGCCCTGCTGGGCCACCTGCTTCTATATCTCCAGACAGTCCTACCCCTCAGAGCAAACTGGCTCCTACAGGAAGTGGCTGCAGCTCTCTCCCCATCTCCTGCCCAGAGCTGATCACCTGCCTGAGGCCAGCAGGGCTCGTAAACTTCTGCCTTCTGGAAGGTCCCCCAGGGTCCTTCTCGCTCTCACCTGCCACCGAGCTCACCAGCTGCCAATGCCATCAGTGGCCACAGTGCCTGGTCCACTTCACACCCCACCCCACCCCCAAAGCCAAGCACTTGAATCTGCATTTATTCCTATCGCTTCATCTTGCAGCTGGCAGGCACCGTTCTGGTACAGAGACAGATCTTATGTGAGACAGAGAGTTAATATCCTCAACCCACAAAGAGTGCCAAAAAATTGATAAGAAAAAATGCAGAACAAAAATAAAGGAAGGACCCTTGGCAGAGACTTGATTAGATTCGGCAACTTGACAGAAATGCAAATCTCCAATAAGCAGATGATAGCTGGGCACTCTGGGAAGGCATGGAAATGCAAATTAAAAGAACAATGAAATGCCCTTTTTTTCACCCATCAGGTTGGGAAAATTATTAAATATTGATGACACCCCAGGCAAGCAAGGGAGGGGAAAGCCATGTTGACACCGCAGGCGAGCAGGAGCACGGCTACATGGCTTGCTCAGACCCAGGGCTGTGTTAAAGTTCAAACCACCCTGCATTTGATCCACCACCCCACTTGGGGTGAAGGCATTGGCTGTACACAAAGCAAGGCACAGTGTGCAAGCTGGGCACGGGCCAGGTGTGCATGACTAACGGGCATCAGCATCGATACCAACACAGCCAGGCATGCATGCACATCCTTGCAGCCACACGGTGGCCCTGGTGGCCTTGGGGACAAGTGACCAGATAGCTACCAAGCTGCAAGGCCTGCAGACCCCTGAGCCAGGTTTACAAGAGTGAAGAGCAGCAATACCAACCTTCACTCCTGCAGGAAGAGGCCACAAGGAGCCAGGCTGAGAGCTGTCTGTGTCGTCTCTGCTTGTTCCTCTTTCCCAAGATTTCACAACTCAGATCACTTCAGGAGAAGCTCCTCTTTCTGAGAAACATTTTTGTTGGTTGGTTGGTTGGTTGGTTGGTTGGTTGGTTGGTTGATTGGTTGTTTTTTGAGACAGGAATTCACTATGTAGCCCAGACTGGCTTCTAACTTTTGGTGATCCTTCTGCCTCAGCCTCTCCAGCATTGGAGTTACAGGTGAGAGATGGGCCTGCCACACCTCCACAGCACACAGAAGCAGGACTAGGCCGAGCAGCAGCTGGGCTAGCTTCCCACAGGGTCTCCCAGGCCTCCCAAGTGATATTCAAGGGCAAGTACCCTGCCCCCTTGCCCTGTGAGAGCAGGAATCCAGCGTTTGCTGTGCCACAAGAGTTCTCCCTGCCTCAGCTGCCTGCATCTTTCTCCCCCATGCCCTCCCCACCCCGCTCTGTGCGTGATGCTGCTTGCTGGAACTGCAGGAGGGACCAGTTGGTTTGCAAGCTTGGTCAGGGATGTGGGGGGCAGGTCCAGGCCCAAGACAGGGACAGTGTCCACCCCGCAGTGTCCAGGTGGCTGACGCGCCGTGGCCATCAGACCAGTAATTCACAGAATCCTGTGTGCATTGGAGGCCCTGGGAACAGAGTTGTGTCAGATAGGGTCAGGCCTGGGCTCCTTGGTTCTGAGAAGCCTGCAGACATCACTGCTGCTGGTCCTGGAGCCAAGGCCGAGGACAGGGCCCTCTGTTCACAGCTACTGCTCTTGTCCTGAAGCACTGAGCAAGGTGTATACCTATATATCAGCCCTTCTGCAGCCAAGCACAACCCGCCTACACCTGTCCCAGAGCCAGGTCCTGGGGCAGCTGAGAGCATCACTGTCCTGGACAGATAAGGGACTTGAGGGGCCTTCACTCCAGCCCAGGTAACTTCTCCCCTGTCCTGTCTCCCAGAGCCCAGACCTGATCAGCACAACTAGGCCACTGCTAGTGGACTGTGGTCACTGCACAACCCATGTCCCATGACCGCTGCCAGGGATGGAGATGCAGCAACAGAGCGAATAATGGGCACAGGAAGTCACTGTAAGCTTGAGACTCACCCCGATCTCCATGGACAGGGCCTACACCCACCCTGCCAGCCTAGAGGAAGACAGAGATTTGAGCTCAGGGACAGAGGCTGGCTCCGCTGATACCTACCCCTCCACTTCATTTCTGTAGGAAACAGAGACATGCAGAGCAGAGCTGCTGAAGGCCAGGCTGGAGCAGGACAGACAGTGATCCTGCATCGTGACGCAGACTCAGGGTATTGTGGTGGTGGTGGTGGGGCCCTGGGACAGCACCCAGCAGAAGCCTGAGTGGCAGGAGGAGTTAGGAAGCTAGGCGGGGCGACAGTCAAGCTCTGGACAAGGCAGGTGCCCGAGGGAGACAAGGGACAGAGGTTATAGGATCCACTGTGGCTGGCTGTAGGGTACAAAGGTTCTTCAGAGATGTTGTCATCTTTAAAGCCCAAGGCCACCATAGAACCTAGAGGACTCTGGGGGCCCTTCTGTCCCTTAGCAGCTGTGTGCTGTCCCTGTTACTGGCCACAGCCTCCCATCCTCCTAAGCACTGCCCAGCAGCCCAGGCCCCTCACTGGAGCTGCATCCCTTCTCCACAGTGGCCCTGCAGCTCCCGGGGACAAGCTGGTGCTGCCTCTCCTTCCTCACATCCCTAGTTGGTAGCTGGGAGTACATGGTAGTTATTCCTGGGTCAGTGGGCCAGGGCCAATGGAAGCAGAGCCCAATAGCTCCTCAGACTGCCAGTGGCCACCCTGCCTTGGGCACCAGAGGCTGTGTTCAAGAGCCCCTCTGCCCAACCTGTCCTAGCAGGAAGGTGACATCATAAGTGGCTTCTCAGGCCTGTGAGCCAGGGGTGCCACAGGGGAGAGGAGCCCAGGGTGCCCATGAAGGACAGCAGATCTGGAGCCCTTGAACTGGGGCTCAGATGGCCCACAGGAGTCCAACCAGCCCTGCCCTGAACATCCTCAGACCTCAGTTTCCCCCTCTGGGAAGATCCTCCATCTCCAACAAGAAGTCCAGATGCCTGTGAAGCACAGGCCCCAGAGAAAGCAGTGAGGGGCAGAGCCTCTGGGAGCCTCCTTTGGGTCCACAATGACCCGCACAGTAGGCCCGCTGCTCCTGTTGTGCAGGCAGGAAAACTGAGGCTGAGCAGGGAGTAGTAACCCTTGAGTGAGGTGGAGCCACTGGGCGCTAACCAATGAAGGCACAAGGAGGGCCTTATTTCCTCCCTCTGGCCCCTCCTCCTGGCCCCTCTCACCCCCACTGCAGGGTCCTGGACAAGCATTGCTTCCTGAGCCTGTGGGGGCTGCTGAGATGGAGCTGCAGGGCTACAGCCTGAGCCTCTCAGGGCCTTGTAGAAGCTCCTCCCAGAAGCGCTGTGTGAGATCAGGAACTAACATCTGGAGCCAACATCTGTAAGGCCCTAGGAGCCCGATGTACTCAGCTGCAGCTGAAATTGGTTCTTATTTCTACAATAGCATAGCACAATTAAAACCATAAAACATGGGAATAAGCTAAGCACTCTTCCCGGGGTATCGCTAGGCTACCACGTGTGCAGGCATCAGTGGGTCAGTGCTGCTACAGCAGGAGAGGGACAAGGGGTGGAGTGGGGTCCAGCCTGAGGCCAGCATACAGCATTGCTGGGTTCAGGGCCCAGGAAGGTCTGGCGGCCAAAACGCGGGGATACCATGACTGGAAAGAGGCCTGACACCCTTGGCCCGCACCCTGCTTCTGTCTGTGGGTCTGAGCATGGGATTCTGGCTGCATGGACGACTCCTCAGCCTGGCATCTGCAAGGTGGCACTGAGGCCAACAGGAGTGTGGGGGCTAGTGGGGCTGTAGAGGATTCCAGGGACCGCAAGGCTCTGGGGTAGTGGCAGCTTAGGTTGGGAGGGTTGTCTTTCAATAAAACAAGGGACAGTCTTTTATTTTCTAGTTAATCTACAGGGCTTATCCACCCCAAAACAATTATAGGGGATCAGTTGAAGTTCTGGAACCAAGTGGTCAATCAGAAAGTTCCAACCTTTAGAGAAAACAAGAAAACATGTTTTTCTGTCCACTGACCATGGGATGGAAAAACGTCAACTGGCCAAGGGAAAGGCACCCCACGCTTTCCTCCAGGCTCTGGGCCCTCAGCATGCAGTGCCATGTGGAAGTTGAAGGCTGAGTGAGGAAAACATGTTTTTCTTTGCAAGAAGTGTGTGGAGTGCTTGGGATCCAGTGCCCGAAAATGGAGAACAAACTCTGGCCGAGGTAAACACCGCCTCCTTTTTGGGGTTAGGAAAATGAAGGTTGGGATTGGGACGGTGAGGAAGTGTGACAGGCACACAGGACATAGGCTTTAGGAGCTGCTGGGTGAGGGAGCCTTCCCAAGCCTCAGTTTACCCATCTGCACGTCTCAGAGCAGCAGTGAAGGTGACGTTTCGTCCACACAGTGTAGCACAGCCTCAGGCTGGGCTAAGATCAGCACTGGGGCTGGAGCGGTGACGCCGTGGCCACACTCAGGAGGCTGCGCACTTGGCTTCTCCCCGTCCCTGGCTCCCACTGTCTGGAAAGTCTCATGCTGCTCTTCCACTCCGCATGAGTCCCCAAGTCTCACGGTTGGGCAAGGGGCCAGTCCAGAGTTGCCCCCCACCACATGCCCCACATAGGGGGGTCTGGTCCAGAAGTCCAGGGCTAAGGAGGTGCTGATGTGCAGAGTCCACCTGGCTGCTGAGGAGGAGCCAGGCTGCGGGTTGCTGTGCATGCACCCAGGGTTCCCTGGCCCTCAAAGCTCCCACTCCCATGGTGCCGTTATGCCACTGCAGGCTCTGAATAGCCCCCCACGTGGGGAAATCTGAGTTGAGGCTGAAGGAGCAATCACAGAAGTCCAGGCCTCCATCCTCCCCTGTCCCCAGCCGTGGTTTCCAGCCAGTGTCAGGGCCTCTGTATCCTCATCTGTGAAGAGAAGGTAGCCGGGTGTAGTAGTACACAGCTGTGATCCCAGCACTTGGGAGGCTGAGGCAGGAGGATCCCTGTGAGTAGTAGGCCAGCCTGGGCTACAGAATGAGACTGTGACTCAAAATAAATGAATTAATTATTTAATTAAGATATAGACATGATACCACACCATCACCTCCCACTTTGGAAGAGGGCACTGTGCCATCCCACACAGGCAAGCACAGAGTACTACGGCTGGAGGCAAATCCCTCTGGCCTTTCAAGTTGGGCTGGCCCAGGGCAAGCCTCCCTGCTGGAGGATGCCTCCCTAGCTGTTGCCTACACTGGGCCAATTCTGTCTATGTCTCTCATGCCAGCATCAAGCCTCCCCAAGCAAGCTGTGGTGCCAGGCACCACCTGGGTTGGTACTTTGTCCTCCAAGGAGAGGGACTGGCCTCGGAGGGAAGGGCTAGCTCAGGCTTTGTCCCCAGGATCCACCAACGGAGTTCCTTCCCCAGATCACACTGTAGGAAGCCACAGGAGGCCACATGTTGCTCCCGCTGGCCCTGGTGGCCCTCGAGCCTAGGCCTCCAACCTGCCCTCTGAGCTGACAAGGACAGGCTACGTCCATGATCTGAGGCTACTCCTGCAGTATGAGCTCTGGGTGTCATTGGGCACCTCTTCTAGAGGGGTGGAGTGCCATGGCCACAGGCAGTGGGGTATGCTGGCTGGCTGGATGTGCTTCTCTGGAGGACTGGGCTTGGTGGGGAGGGGACAGCAGGGTCACACTTTCCCTGTTGTCCACTGCGTGCATGCCTGGATGAACAGGCAGCATTAAGCTAATGCAACCCATTAATTAATGGGCTGCTGTGCATGCACCCAGGGTTAATAAGGCCTGCAGAGTCCAGGCTCCAGCAGGGAAATAATGTGCTTGTCTCAAGCCACCACCCTCCTGGTGCCTGGGAAGGTGACATTGACACCTCTCTCTGCAGAGCTGGTCTGCATGCCTTCTCCCCAGGGATCCCCAGAGGAGCTCCCCGGCACCTTAGGGAGGTGTTATCGGCATTCTCATCCTTGGACCCTTGGTGGCCCATACTGAGAGGCTCCTGGACTTCCCACAGCCTCCTCCTCTTAACAGGCCCATGAGCCCAGACCTTATTTCCCTGAAGGACTCTGAGCCCCACCAGGACACCTCCCCCAACACAGCCCAGCTGTGCCCATGGGCAGCTCAGTCTGTGCACCTCCAAGGCAACCATGCCACCCCCACAAGCTCACCTCCAGCCTTTCATGCCTGGTTGTGCAAGGCCCTGGGGGATACCAGGGAAGGTAGGAGGGCTCACTCTAGAACCTTGAGGCATGGACCACACCCCCTCGGAGCCTCAGTTTCATCTGAAACATGAGGGTAATGCACCACACACGTACTCTCAGGCCCAGCAGTTCTTAGGGATGGAACCTACCTGCTGTAAGCTGGTTCCAAGGGTTCTGAGACCCAGTCCCAGCTAGGCAGAGCCTGGGAGAGAACCTAGGTCCCTAGTAGACTCTTGCCCTTGGGGGGACCGTGGGACTGACTGCCTAGTCACAGGGGCACAGTTTTGCTCAGCTTCCTGCTTCCCGAGGTGTGTGTCCTCCCCCAAACCAATCTCCAGGCCAGGGTCTTTGTTCCTCAGGCTGGCAGAGGGACTCATAGCTCCCAGAGACATTGGTGGCTCTGCCGCAAGGTGAGCAGGTCAGAGCAGCTGCTTCGTTGATGGGCTCTGGGGTGTTGGGGTGTTGGGGTGTTGGGCTGCCACATGCAGGCTCTGCTCCAGACCGGCAGGCCCATGGCCTTGGTTCCCTGAAGACAACGTAGTCTGAAAATATTAAGTGGAAAATCCTGGAGAGAAATGAGCCATGTTTTAAATAACTTTCATTTTGGTTTATTATCATTATTGTGGGTGATAATTTCTCACCAGGCTTCATTTATATATTACACTGTACTCTGGGTGTGTGCTGGTGGGAGAGGGACTCAGGGCGGCGGGAGGGAAGGCAGCCTGGCCATGGGCAGGAAGAGCAGGCTCGAAGACCTTGGAGCTCAAGGAAGCAAGGCTCTGAGGCTTGGAGAGGGAGGAGCTGGTGTGGGGGACCAGGGTTGAGGCAGAGACAGGGGCAAAGCAATGGAGAGGTGGGTGCTGAGGGGCCCCAAGGGCCCCAGGAAGGACAGCAGGTGCCCTTCCCAGAGCCATGAAGAACTTCAGCTGCCTGTGGTCAGGGAAGGCTGGGCTCCTGAGGGGGCCAGCACTGGGCACAGGGCCTCGGGCTCCCTGGCCCCCGTCACCACAGCCCAGGACTGCCTCTGCCACAGCTTGGCTCTGCAGGTTCCACGCCAGGTGAGGCCCCCAGAAGGACATCTCTCAGTGTCCTAACCCTCTTCACTGAGCAAAGCCCAGCAGGGCACAGCAGGGAGGAGGCAGGGCTGACCCAAACCCTGGGTCTCAAATCCTGTGAGCTGGGACCACAGCCTCCCACAACCCTGTCCCTCTTCCCGTTCCTCCCACACATGTCGGCTGTCCCTGGCTACTGCCTCCCTGGCCACAAGGCCTGCCTGAGGACACAGCTTTGTCAATGCCTGTGGCTCCCAGGCCAGCTGCTGGGAACACACCAGCAGTGCTTCATGGTGGCCTCAGGGGTGCCCACATAGTGCCCTTGTTGCCCCAGTGCAGAGGGGGAGGCCTGGCCCTAGGCCCAGCTGTCCCATGGTGGCCCTTGGCTTCCTATGCGGCCAGCCCTCATCCCAGAGTCCCCTCCACGCATCACCCAACTAATATGGGGAGCTTGGGGAAAATCACCTGTCCAGCGCCATGCCAGGAGAGGCTGCCCAGTGGCCACACCAGCCAATCCTGCTCTGGAAAGGGTTAATATGGCCTCTTTGTCCCATAGTTGCCATGGGGACAGTTCCTGTCCTCCAGGAAGCAAGAGAGCAGTTTCCTGTTTTGGAGGAGGCTCAGGGCAGTTTTCCTCCCACCACCGGCCCACCCAAGAGAGCAGGAAGCCAGCCAGGCCCCTGCTGCTGGGTGTATGCGGACCAGCCTGGGCCTGAGGAGGGCCAGCCTCGGGTGCGGCCAGCAGCCACCAGCCTGAAGGGCGAGAGAAAAGTGCCTGGCGGAAGAGGGTGGCCGCTTCCTCCTAGACCTTGACCCCACCCAATGATAACCAGGCGGCTCTGCCTGGCTGCCCCCACCCTTCCTTGGGGAGCCAGCAGAGGCCCTGCCCACCATCCTTGTGCTCCCTGCCCACAGGCACCCTTTCTACCAACCTAGCCTAAAGCCTGCCCAGCTCTGAGAGGGCACCAAGCAAAGCCTCCTCCAGGAAGCCCTCCAGTGTGCATGCCAGACAGAGTTCAGGCCCCATCATCCATGGCCCCGACTCCACCTCACAAGTCAGCCCAACGCCAGGCTGGACCTGACCGCTCACCAAGTGGTGTCACTACACCATTTCTTACCCGAAGACAGCCTACAGCTCCCATCCCCAGCAGGACAAGGTCCACATTCAGGCCAGTGGCCACTGGTGCAGTTTCCCAACACATGGGCTTGACTACAAGCTTGTCTCGATGCCCCTGAATGCCAACTTTGCTCCTCCTCAGGGCTCAAGTTCTTCCCTTCCCACTGTTCCCCAGGAAGCCCAACCTGTGAGGTCCACACAACTCCACTTCCCACCAATTTGGAGCATTTATTGAGCACCAGCTACGTACTCTGTAACCAGTGAGCAGTGACTAAGCACTTGACAGGAGTGAGAGTGCTGCAGCAGGAGAACAGCCTAAGGCCCGCGTTGAATGCTGGCACCTGTGAACTGTGTCCCAGGCAGGGGCTGCACCTCCATTTTGTTTCCTTAGAAAAAACTAAGTGACAAGAGTCTCAACCCTCTGTGCTGGCATGCCATTCAGCACAGCAAGTGCAGAGCTGTGCTTTGCCAAGGGGCCCTGTGTGTCATCTTATATGCGGCCTTCACCTCGCCTCAAATCCCACCTTCCACAGTGGGGGGAGGGGCTGCACTGCCCCAGGCCTCATCCTGTCCTCCTCTCCACCCTCCACTGGTGGCTACAGGTTCAGAACCCCTGAGCTACCCTTACCACTCCTGCCCGGGATCCAGGTTGCTAAGTTCACCCGCTAACTCCCAGACACAAACTCATGGTTTCCAGAAAGATTTGCTCTTTGTACTAAATTTCTACACTTTCCCTTTGTGCCCACATTCAAACACAGACTCTTCCCCACCTTCACCTCTCCCTCCCTTTCTCCCTCCTCCACTCATGTCAACCTCCTCTACCACTTTGGTCACTGACCATCCCGTCGTCACCTC
>PVKN010006261.1:0-28886 GCA_004027915.1 Capromys pilorides
CTGACAAAATTCAATATCCATTCATTATAAAAACTAAGAATAAATTAAAGATAGAAAAAACTTATAAAGATGATAATTATGAAAAAACTGCCAGCTAACCTCACAATCAATGGTGAAAACTGAATACTATCTCCCTCATATCAGGGATAAGACAAGTTAACTTCTATAAATCTGTGGCAATTAAAACAACCAGTATTGGACTGAAAATAAACGTAGATATCACTGGGAAAAAATAAGGAGCGCAAAAGTATATTTACCTGTACAGGGTCTCACTACGCAGCTCAGACTTGTAGTGATCCTCGTGTCTCAGCCTCCCCAGCACTGGGATTACAGCTGTGCTCTACCACACCCAGTTTCATGGCCAGCGAGGCACACCCAGGGTTCCAGGGCCAGCATGGAATGTGGTATCAAACTAGGGCTTCTGCGCTTGCCCGGCAGGCGCTTAGACTGCCCAGTTGTCTCCCCAGCCCAATACTGATCTTTTCTTAACAAAGATATTGTAAGTATTTTGTGTGCAGATCTTTGAGCAGACTTAAGTTTCCACTTCTCTTGAATATACGTAATGTATTAGTGAGACCCTGTACCAAGTAAATAAATAATTTTTAAAAATTTTTAAAAATAGACAGAAATTGAAACTACCCTAAAGCCTTGAGCTGGTTATAGGATGAACAAGTCAGTGCAATAAAAAAGGGACAAACTACTAAAATTAGAATAGCAAAGATACATTTCAAAACCCAATATGTTGAGTGGAAAGAAGTCACAAAAGACTGGCTGCTATGATCCCATTTACGTGGAGTGCTGGGAGCAGGCCAGTGGTTGAGCAGGGCTGAGGCAGAAGAAGTAGTCTGATCATAAAGGTGACAAATCCATCAGTTATAGAAGTGGAAATATGGCTGTCAAAGTGGTCAAGTGTGGCTGAAGTGGATATACAGTACAAACGGTTGTTAAAACTCTTAAAGTTGTACCTGTAAAACAATGAATTTTACTGTAATTCTTATAGCAATTTAAATAGCTATAATTATTTTTGCCTTTACTCCTGTTTACTGGTACATGTTTGCAGTCCATAATGATTACATTCATTGTATAAAGTCTAAAAGTTAATTAAGATTAACACATCTTGGGCTGGCGAGATAGCTCAGTGGTCTAAAGTGCCTGCTTAGGCAGCATCAGGCAACGCCAGGGACTGTGGTTCGATTCCCGGCACCACATGCCGTGCTAGTCTCAGTTGGCCATAACATAAATAAATAAAGTTAAAAAAAAAAAAAGAAAGATTAACACATCTTGACCCTCTTCATGTCCCCTTCTCCTTCCATTCCAAGATGACAGAAGGACAAACAGTGTGACAGTGGCCACAGTGCTAGACAATAGGCCAATAATACACATGAAAGTTTGGAGAACATGCCACACATATGACATGGTGGGAGTGAATAGTAAAGAGCAGGCTTTGATAATAGGTGCCTGGGCAATTGGCTACACAGATTTTCTTTAAGTATAGTTGTGGGTCCCTAGCTTACATCAGTTAGCAAATACCAATTTATAGGGGAATTGCTCATTTAACTATATAAGCTAAAAATGTTTAGAAAGTAATGTAAAAGAATTGCTTAATGACTCTGTCAGGGGAAGTATTATTAAATAAGCTAAGACATTTGACACAGCAAATATTCAGAAATTAGGCTTTATTATCATTTAGAATTTATCAAAAGACACAATTAAGCAAATAAAAAAGTTGAGTCAGAAATATAAGAGACTTTTGTTGCACACACACACACACACACACACACACACACAGAGTAATTTCCAAAATATATACAGTACTTTTATAAATCATTAAGAGAATGAAATATAATCTAATAAAGATGACAAACAAAACCTCAACAAATACTTTATAAAAGTAATTATCAATAAATATAGGATAATTGTTTAGCCCTATTATTTAGAAAGAAATGCAAAATGAAATCATATAACATCCCACCCACACACATGTACTAGAACTGTCATAAATTTTAAAACACACATCAAGTGTTGACAATGGTATAACGCATCTGGAATTACCCTAAAGTGTTTGGGGAAATCTAACTTTAGATCATTTGGCACTATTACCTAAAGTATAACATACACATACCTCGTGGTCCAGCAGTTTCAGAGACCTGTAGGAGAATATTGAGAGCAGCATTCTTTCTGATCTTTAGAACCTGGACAGTTGGGTGTGGTGGTACCTGCCTGAGGTAATGTCAGCACTTGGGAGGCAGAGGAAGAAAGAGCATGAGTGTGAGGTCAGCCTGGGACTCATAGTAAGGCCTTGTCTCAAAACAGAACAAAACAAAACAAAGAAAAGCAAAACTAGAACCCACTCAAACGTCTATCAACAATTACATGGATAATTGCATTGTGATATACTTATTTAATAGAGTAAATGCAACATGGTAAAATCTTCAAATAGTTTATTTGAGCAAAAGAAGACATGCAGTAGAATATATACTAAGGAATTCCATATATATCTGAATATATATATATATATATATAAAGTTACAAAATATGCAAACAATTTTGATGACATGAAATAAGACACTGAGCAACTAAAGGAGCTCACGTAAGAGATGTCTAGGATACTGGCAGAGTTCTACTTCCTAATCTGTGACGTGGGTATGTATGTGTGCTCATTCTACAAAATTTCACAGCACATTTATGATTTGGACACTTTTCTGCATGAATTCTAGTTTTTAAAGTTTACCTCAAGGATGATTTTTCAAGACAATACACTATCTGACTGTAGGGATGGTGCTATGGTTTACATCTAGTTGTCCCCTCAAAGCCTTAGGCAGTCATTGGTGCAGGCTTCCAGAGTTTGTGATGAATTCATGATCAGTGCTGGGATTATGGATGAGAGCGCTACACTCACTCTGGGGCAGAGAGCCTGAATAAAATATAAGGAAGGGAGAGAGGCTTGCTAGTCACCCACAGTCCCTGCTCCTCCTTTTGCTCTTCGCTGTTTTCTGCTGCCATGAACTGCTGCCCTCTGCCATGTGCCACTCTGCCCTACAGCTAGCTAAGTATGGACTGAAACTCCACAAACTCTGAGCTACATAAAGCTTTTCTTCCTTGGTTCTGGGTATTGGGTATTTTGTCTCAGCAATGAGACAGAAGTACCCAAGACAGATAGCCACTATTTAACCTACTCCCTTTGATCCATGTTTATTATATTTTTGCCATTAAGAAAAGCACTTTATATTTGTCATTTTTATCGTGTCTTATTTCTTTTTAAGTAAAAACATTGATTAGAAGATAAATTCCTGGATGTAAATGTGCTGGGATGAAGCATAGAAATTTTAGGGGGAGCTTTGCATGTGGAATTATGCATTTTTTCACTGAGCTACGCCCGCAGCACATATAACCTCTGTAAGACTTGAAAACACATGGGCAAATTGCCCTCCAGAAGACCTCCTGTTACAGTACAAAGGTCAATCAAATTCAAGAAAGCTTTAGGTGTTTGCAACCCTTATTCCACTTGACATTTACAATATCTGACACTGTTAACCACCTCTTCTCTCAGAGAATTTCATTCTGCCTTTTTTTTCCTGGCACCTCTATGCCCAGCCCATCCTCCTCTAATTCTTCCCTGTGACCAATTATGCTCATTCTCCTCTGGTCTATGCCTGGCCCTTTTTTCTCTCTGTCCTTTAAAAGCTTTACCTTGTGCAATTTCAATGCTTATGATTTTCTAATTTCTCATTCAAGTTGCAGCTTCATATTTTATTCTACATTGTCAACAAACTGTCTACTTTCATATCCTGTCATTATCTCAAATGTAACTAAATATAGGGACAATGCTTAATAAGACAATAAATATTGAAAAGAAAGAAGGAGTGATGGTATTTAAGAGCTCAAAGACCACAGGCATCATGGAATGTAGCCTCCCCCTACCATTTCCTTCCACACTAACGCACTCCCTTTTTCCTTCTCCCCCCTTTCCTATGATCTCATTGCCTTCTGGTTTTGTTTGCATCATCATTTTTAGCTTTTATTAAATATTTTCCATTCTACCTTATACACGATAGCTGAATTTTCCACTTACTTTTGCATAAACTTTTATGACCTTATTTTCCTCATTAGAAGCCCTAAAATTAGAAATCTCTAAGCAAGTTATCTTGTTTTCTAAGAGAGAATAGTTTGTTGTTTTGAATTTAACCTATTCTCATGAAGAACAGTGTTTGCTTGATTATTTTATATTGCTTACAGTGTCACATTAATGTTACTGATTCTTGCAGTTCACTACTGTAGAGCTTGCCCTATATTCAGTTTCTGACTCTAGAGTATTCTTTACATTGAGTTCACATTTTCCCAATTGTAAACTGAGGTACAGGCCAGGGTTCTTTGCCAATGACTGCTGAGAGGCAATCTGCCTGATGCCTGAGCCAGAGATCCTCATTTCTGCTTTGGGAACTTGCTAAAGGTTAATTTGAGCAACAATTCTCCTGGTTCAACCCTCTTGTGAGGCACAGACAGGACACTACTCAGAAACTAAAAAATCTCTACAATATTCTCTCCCGACCCTTTGCCCTGGACGAGCTCCTCTGATCATGGTAAGAGACATCGGGCCAGAGCCCTGGGCTCTGCTTTCTGTCCCTGAAGGTTCTGCTCTGAGTAGGAGGTGGACTGTGTCCATCACGGATTTGAAACCTCTGAAGCAGACAGACATCAACTAGGCTGCTCTTCTCATAGTCTGTGTCTCAGGGCTTGTCATCTTCACCCCTGAGGGAAACAAGGCCAAATTTCCTCTTATGTATGAATCACATGATTTATTTATGAGCTTTACACATTAATGTGTTTACTGGGAAGTAACTGGCTGAAGTAATCATGCATTTAATGTGTGAGCGAGGGCCATCTGAGCACTAGCTGACCCTTCAGCCAGTCTGTGTTTATCTCTTATGTATGTCTAGCTGACTAAAATTTCAAAGCTGCTAGTTAGCCTGATACATAGGAGCACAGAAGCACTTTTGATGAAATTCCTCATCTCCTCCTATTTGTTTCTTTTGTTGAAAAGAAAGCAAATCATCAATTTTGTTTGCTTCCATTTTACAATAAGCAGTAGAATATGCACATTAATTTATATATACCCAACTTGAATAATATCAAGTTCTTTTCATTTTTTCTTACACACACACACACACACACACACACACACACACACACCCTTCCATGATATCTTCATTTCTTTAGCAGCATTCAAGAAATACGTGTTGTCAAATTGAGTCTAACAGGAGACTCAGAGAAGAGCAGGCCTTCCTGGTGTGAGGGCCTGTTGGTGTGAATGACTGGTGTGAAAACAGGGTAGCACTGCATTGTTTTGTTTGTGGAGGGTGGGATCTGTATTTCTCACACAGTGTATGAACGCTTTCCAAGCCATTGCTCAGCCTTCAAGACCTAGGTCTATCACCATTCTATGTAAACACTTTGTGGTCTGCAAGGAGAGCAAATCATACTCTTTTGGTTCCTGGAATATACTACAAGTTCAAATGAAAGACTTAAGAGGCCCAGAATTCTTAAAGGCCCAAGGGTCTTGGATTCCAGATCTCCAGGATCATCCCAGGACTCCTGGAAGTAAAGTCAAGAGGACAATTTGCTTGAGATTCTGGAAAGCAGAGGGATTTTGGAGTCCCATGTGCATGAACTAGGAAGAGAAGCAGGTTAAGTGCATCTTCCCTAGACCACCAGTGGTCACAGAGGAGGAGCTAATACCTAGAACCAATCATGTGTAAATAGCATTATAATTATCCACTTGTATTTTTTGTCTTTGTTGTTAACAATCAAGAACCTGAAGAGCAGGCACTTGTTCACACTATGGCCCCAGCACCGATTGGAGAGCTTGAACAAAGCAGACCCTTAATGAGTGCTCCATGGGGACAGTGGGTTGGAAACTCCATTCCAGCCAGTGACTCATCAGTGCGTTGAGGGGAGTTAAGCCCATTGTTTTTACTTTCCCTCCAGAAAAGCAAGGTAGCAATCTGATCTCAAGTTCTCATGGATATCAAACTCCCTTTGCACTTAAGAAAATTACTTTGTTTTCTGTGGTGATCCTCGTGAGCTCTTGTAGCAGGTAGCTAAATCACTAAATCAATGCCCCTCCAGGAATAGTCCGTACTTCAGGGATATCTTCTATGTGTAGGAGATTCTTGGTTTATGTCTGTCCCAAAATCCTACCTTCCTAATTAGTGGAGAGCGGGATGTTGGTTTCTGTTTGACTCAATCCTTAGTCCTTTGGAGTAGGGCTGCAGTGAGGTTATTGCCCCAGAGCTTCCCAGTATTGTTACACACAGCAAATGACAGATTACAACAGATACGACATCCTAGCTCTAGTAGCACCATTAGCAAGAAGCGCAACTGCGGAACCGATCAACTGTGATAACTATTAATTTTGTACGTTAGCTCATAGAGCAAAGTCTACAGTTACATAACAGAAGGGATCATAAATTAGGAGTTTGTATGCGAAGTGCTTCCCCTTGATAGAGTGGATTTACCCTGGGCTCCCTATCTGAGCAGGTAGCTGTGTCCCGGGTGCTTCTCACGCTGGCTTCCCAACCCACACTGTAGGAATACGGGCCAGCACAAGAGCACCTCCAGATCCAGACTGCCTAGGTGGCAGAGGAGTGGTGAGCAGGCTTTCTCTTCTCCCACGCTTCTCATTGAAGCTGTCCAGGCTCACCAAGGCTTACCATCGCCTAATACAATATTTTGTAAGCATACAGTGGGAAGCCTGGAGCTTGGGCTGTAGGCTGGCTCAGGCCAGCAGCCGTGCACAGGGCAGCAGCCTGAACTCCTGTTGCAATCAGGGCTTTTCTTTACTGAGGATTTGTAACACAGTACAAATTTCCCTTAGCTGGGCCCAGGGAGGTAGCTCAGTGGAGTAAGTGCTTGCCTGGCAAGCATAAGGTCCTGAGTTCAATCTGTGGTACCACCAAAAAAAAAAAAAAAAAAATTCCCCTACTTATTGGTTAACTGTTAATATGCTTGTCAACAGACAAATGGACAAGGAAAAGTTGGTGTCTATATACAATAGAGTATTACTTTGCCTTCAAGAAGAATAAACTTGAGTCATCTGTAGACAAAGGGATGCACCTTGAGACCATAACATTAAGTGAGCTAAATCAGATACACAAACTTAAGTATCTCATGGTTTGTCTTATATGAGAAATCCAAAATATAAATAAACAAAAAAACAATAGATAAGAAGAAATAGGGAGGCAGATCTCTTGCAAATGAGAGAGACCAAGAGACGGAGAGGGTGAGGGATGAGAGTGGAGGGGATGGGAGGAGAGTTGGGGTGTGTTCTGGGCCTACACCAACTCCCCATGTGGAATGTCGCTGCCTCTCCTCTGGAGGAAGGTGTTGCACACACGAGCTACTAAAGAATAAAGAGTGAACAAGCACCCTCCTGGGGAAGATGGTGATTGTGTAGAGTGAAGCCAGTTACGTTTTCTTAAAAGGCTCACAGCCCTAAACACTGAAGTGAGGGAGACAGGAGCCAAGCCTCTTGGAGGGCTGGGGCTTCTCATGCTTCTGCTATTGATCAACAAAGCCTTCTCAGATGAAAGGCAAAAGGAAAGAGGGCTTGAATATTTAAACAATTCTCTTACGAGTGTTCCTTCACAACCAAAGAGTGTAATTGCGTTTCTCAGAGGTCCTTGTGCCTGTAGAGAAATTTTCCCTCTTGCCTGCTTTTTAAATTTCAAGCCAAAGTGCAGTTTCTGGGCTCAAGGGGAAGCAGTGAGCAAGCTGTGAGCTGTGGGGAAGCGGAGCCTTAGCCGTGTGAGGCTCGGGCACGCTGCAGAGCAGTAGGCAGCCAGCCACAGCACCCTAGGTCTGTGCATGCCCTGTTCACCTGGGCAGAGAGCAGTGGAGCACACAGACAGAAAGCTATTCATCCCTGAGCACAGGTACCTTTCTCTTGGGTCACAAATAGAGCCTTCTAGAAGGTTGGGGTGTAGCCCAAAATTTGAGAGAAGATGGTATGGTTTATAATTACATGTCCCCTAGGAGACTGATGCACTCACAGGTGGGCAGGTGACTAGGTACCAGGCACACAGAACTTGGGTGGCCCACACAATCTAACTCCAGAATCCATCACAGACTCTGCCCATCTGATTCAAACACTTGCCAGATGTTACTCAAATCTTTCAGTTTCCCTCTGTTTCAAATAAGCATAACAATACAATCCTTTCCAAGTAACCCTGTTAAGCACTAAGTGAAAAAAGATAAATAAGAAAGCTCAGTACAGGCAGAATGTTTATTGAACATGATGAGTGTTTTGGGTGGAAGAAGAGGATGGTGTCTGTCAGCGTTTGGAAGAACGCCCTGGGGCTCAGTTTTATGTTCAGCTCCAGAGACAGAGTTCCGGAAGAGGTGAAGCCATGACATGTCAATGTAAACTACAGAAACAGAAAGCAAATGCCAGTGGATGTGGTGAGCTCCAACCCATGAGGTGTCATGAACCCCAGGAAACCAAGCAATAGCAGCAGTCTCCTGGCACCTACGAAAATCACGATCACCTCTGCTACCATAACCACCATGACGGCATCTACCATCGCCAACCAATAAAATCACCTGCACCACCAAAAGTAGCACTGGCATCATCATCAATATCAACAATATTGCTGTCACCGCTACTGCCACTAATGCTCCCACCATTAGGTCCATTACACTTCTCCTGTCTCTCTCTAAAGTCTATCAGCATCTCCCCCACTGCCAGCACCAGTGCCAGCCCCAACAGTCCAGTGATTCTCAAAGAATGGTCATCATCACCAGGAACAGAATCTTCTGGGACTTTTATTCATCTTATAGCATGCCTCACCCGTTTCTCTGAGCCCTGAATTTGTAAATATTCTCTAAAACTCAACATTCAATCAAGCTCCCAAAGGATGTGCAGGTACTTAATCACAATAAGAAATTACTGATCTGAGGGCATGATTTCCTGCTGAACCCAGGCGCTTCTCATCCATATCCTGGGATTCCTTACGTTTCTATTGAAGCCCTATCTGAACACATTCTTGATATGGCTCTGCTGAGAGTCAAAGAGCAGAATTCCTAGGCATTGGTGGATGAAGGAAAATCATTAGAAAAAGAAAGCAAAGCTAAATGTCTGAGTGAAGACTACACTGTGCACATCCACTTTGCCCAACTGTAACTAAGCCCCATCTCTATGAGCACGGGATCCCTACCCCGTACAAGGTGGAAATCCCCCAAGTTACATGACTGCTAACAGGAGAGCCGGGACTAGAAATCATTCACTCTGACTCTTCTTCTGGTCTCACTGGTTTTCCAAGCAGCTACTTGAGAACAAAGAAAGTAAGGAAAACAGCAGCCACAATCAGACCTGCTTGGAGGCAGCTTGGAGGCAGCCTGTGGACAGGGTCGTGTGTGTAATGGGCTATACGCTGCATAGAGAGAGACCAGTCCCAGACAGAAGCACAGCACAGCAGAGAAAGTTGATTTTGCACATTTGATTTCTTTCTCCCATTTCAGCTTTTTCACAGAATTTGCCATTCTCCACAGTGTCTCAGTCCATCTATTTAATGCCCACAGGCTGATCACCCCCACGTCCACCCTCTGCAAACCTGGCATGGCCTTTCCTACCGGGCTCCCCTTCTCTACCTCAGAAACCTCAACTTTCATTATTACTCCCTGGGCCTTTCCGCACCAGCCACATCAGACTCCTCAGCGCACTCCTGGTCACACATCAGGAGCTCCACACCTCAGGGTCCCAAAGGATCCTGGGTCTTTCTGCCAGGTTCCTTCTCTCTTGCTCCTCACTTCCTTTCAGTGTTTGTTCAAAGACCCACTTATTCAAAAGCTCTTCCTGATAATACTGTATAAAAATAGTCCTGCTCTATCATTAGCCCTTCCTAGCCCTTCATCCTGCTTTCTTTTTCACTATCTGACTTGTCCTCTAAATATTTGGTCAACTGTTTTCTCTTTCTCTTCTCATTGAAAAACTAGCTCTTTGAGAGCAGGAAATTAATGTTTGTTTTATTTGGACAATGCCCAGCATGTGGTAGACACTCAATTGATATTATTCATCTAAATGAACTGTCCATTCTGTTGGAAGTGTAAGCAATGAAATACAAGTAAAAGGTAATATCTCAATCTCACTCCTTTCAGGCAATCCATTTGCATTTGACAAGGACTTTCAGGAGAAATTGTTCTAGTACAAAAAAAAAAAAAATTATCCCTGTGGTGAATATTACAACATTCCCATCAGTCAACCTATGTTGACATTTTGAAACACGCGTTCAGCCACCCTGTAATTACCTCACCTTCGCTATTCATCACTGTAAGCTCAGCACCTTGTCCAAGCCCTGGCACGTGGTGGTTGTTCAGTAAGAGCCTGCTGGACTTGACTGTGTGGAAGGCTCTGTTTGCCCACACAGAAGGCCTGCTCTGTGTGCACTCATTCAGTCCTTACGTCCACGACGTTGTGTAATGATTACTGCTACTTCGCTTGCTTACTAAACTGTAACCTCACAGCCAGACACAAATGCAGACCTTGCTTCTTTTTGGACAATGATTTTGTGACGTTATTCCAGTTTTGCTTCATGTGATATACAGAAAACGTGAGGTGGTCACGCAAAGAATGGAGACTCCATAGAAAGCCAGTAATTGCATAAGTTAATGAGCAAATAAAAGCTTCAGCTCAAATTACACATTTTGCATGAGATTTTCCAAGTAAGGTACTTCTCTAAGGGGAAAGAAAACAGTTGTGCTAAGCAATTGTACCGTAACCCATCTTGCAATAGAAAGCTTCAGGTTTTAATCAGTGCTATATTTATCAGATCTCACTTGGATGTGCAATAAAACAGCTGTCAGGCAAACTGTGAAGGAGCAGAATGCGTCAACACTCAGCTAACACCAGCAAGGAAATCCTTCCTAATCACAGCAGCAGTCACAGTCAGAGTGTACACACCTTGAGCTCTTGCCTCTGACAAATGGAAAACCTTACACCCGAAGCTTCTGTGAAGCACCCTGGACACATGGCCATGAGCAATTGTTCACCCGTAGCAAAGAATTTCTTCCCTTTTCTGCATAAAGACTCTAACATGGGGAATTCATTCTTTAAAATGCAGCTTAAGTCATATTAATGGTTAATTTGACTATTGCTTGTTTTACTCACTAGAAAAGCTCATTTTTAAGATCGGATTCATTTTATCATCTGTTTCATGTAATCAGTGCAATTTAATAGCCTGTGATTTAACCATTTCTTTTTTTATTCAACCAAAGGTTGTTTTACTTTTCAAATATAGTGCTGATTCTTGCAATGAGTCCTTGGATGATGGTAGACTTCTTTTTCCATTTTACATGTTTGGCAACTGTGACTCATAGTGATCTTCCTGCTTTCAGCCTCCAATTTTCAGCACTGGGGTTACAGGCATGCACCACCACACCTGGACTCTGTTGCAGGCTCATTGTGCCCTGGGGGTGGGGCTGGCTCTGTGTGCGGGACTGGGGAAGAACTCTGGTCCCTGTGCTTGCCCAAGCAGGTGCTTAATGCGTTGAGTTATCTCACTGGCCCTGACTAGATATTTTTTTTTAAATTTTAATAAGAAAGAAATAACAATGAGACCTGCAAAACCATGTACTTACATACACAGGATGATTTAGACAATGGACCTAAGAATCTCCACCAGGTTGTTCACACTGAGGAGAGCAATGCACAATAACGACCATGCTTGGAATGCCTGTCATTCTGGTCTGTTACTTGTGTGCTGTTTCTAACATTACAATAATTATTGCTATACTCTCTCTCAAGTAAATTTTTTTTAAAGAAAACAACAAACAGTGGTAATACAAGAGAATAAAAAGGCCCTGACTAGGTTTTTAAGGCCCCACAATTCTCTATTGTCCTTTCCCACTTTATTGTTCTTTAGCCACTTACCATCGTGTAACATTCTCTGCTGTTATTTATTATTCATATTCTACCCACTCGCTTATGTTGAATTTAATGTTAACTGCACAAAGGCAGGGAGTTATGCTCATTTTATTTGTTCTGAGGATGCCTAAACTATAAAGAGTGTTCAAAATATATTGCTTGAAAGAATCAGTGAATAAGTGAATAGCAGTTTAAAATGTTGGTTTCAGAGTCAGGCTATGTGGAGGTAGACCTTACAGTCTAAGGAAATGCTTAAATTTTTTATTATATTTTTTATTTGTTTTTAACTTTTTCTATATATTATGGCCGGCTCAGCCTTCCCTGGGGGTGGGGCTGGCACAGCATGTGGTGCCGGGGATCAAACCAAGGTCCCTGACGTTGCCTAAGCTTTCCTAAGCAGGCGCATTAGGCTGCTGAACCATCTCGCCGGCCCAGTGTTTAAACATTTTAAGCCTCAGTTCTTTTCCTGAAGAATTGGAACAATAATGATAGCAACACTGAAACTAGCAATAACAACAGTAAATCCTATAATGCTGCAAGTACCAGAGGTCTGGTGCAGGAGATCATCCTGGTGGCCCAGCAGCAACAGGGCTCGAAGGCGGCTCACTTGCTAAGGTCAGGGGGTGTGCAGTGCCTGGCTGTGGGAGGGAGACCAGCCACAGGAATGTAACTTGAAGGAGATAGCATACAGATGAGAGCCAGACCCAGGGGATTAGCTGTAGAGCAACAAGCAAGACTCGCGCTTCACTCTGGAGCTGCCTGAAGTCCAAGCGTGCAGAATGCAGCACCTGGGGGCTGTAGAAATTCCATCCAAGGAAGAAGCCAAGAGGAGGAGCAGCCAGTCAGCGTGCAGCTTAGCCGCCTCTACTCTTGGTGCTCTGGGCCATGCAGGTTGTGGGGGCCAAAGGCTGAGACACTTGGTGGACAGGGCCTCCAGGGATCAGGGCACTGTGGAAAGCACATGCCAGAGAGGAACTCAGAGGGCAGCGGTCGGGACAGGACTGGTGACCCCCAAGGGAGAGCGTGAAGACAGAGAGGGAAACAGTCCCAGCTTGAGAGCAGCAATAAGCAACGTAAGATCCATAATCCAGAGGAAGACGCAGAGGCTTTGCAGTGCGGAGGAGCGATGAGGACCTGGAGCAGAGAGGCTGTCTGCTGCCCCAGCCCAAATGTCACCGCAGGAGAGGCTCCGTGAACAGCAGAGCTGGAGTCTCGGGTCACCCGGGAAGGACAAGAGACTCCTGAATGGCAGGGACTGTGTCTGCCGCTCAGCTCCAGAGCCACAGAAATCCTGGGCCAGGGAGAGACTCGGAAAGCAGCAGCAGAGCTGGGCTCCCCGGGTACCCGGGAGTGAGAAAGGGCGCCACGGCGGCGCTTCAGGGAGGTAGGTGGGAAGCCTGTCCCCTGCCTGACCCCAGATGCCACTGAAGTGGGCCAGAGAGGCTCCCTTTACAGGGACAGAGCTGTGCGCTGGGTGCACCAGAGGCCAAGAGAGGACAAGTGATGGGGCAGAGCCAGCTGTGGAGAGCGAGGCAGGAGTGAGCCTCCGCCCGAGCGCTAAGGGCTCCTGAGCACGGTGGACCACAGACAGCCGCACAGAGGCGCTGCGGCGAGACCGCCATCCTGACCGATGGGGCAGAATAGTTGTCCTCTTCCTCTTGCTTTTCTGTTTTGTGCTTGCTTGTTTTGTTCCAGCTTGGTCTTTTCATATGTGTGTGTATATTCTGTGCATGTCCATTTTCTTTTTTATTATTAACTTTAATGAGAAAGAAATAGCAATGAGACAGTTTCACAGCAGGTTAGTAGGACAGTTACAATAAATAATACATTGCATATTATTGTCATTGTAGTTCTTGTTCAGAGTACAAGATGCAGACGTGAAATCTTGTCTAAACACTACTAGTACAAATCTTTCTTCTCGTCAAACTAAGAGAAGGTATATATATATGCATATATATATATATATATATATATATATATATATATTCCAATAGTCCATAATAGTAGTGGGTTCTCAGTGCATGTACACTTTCTGCTGTTACTTTTCTAGTACTCCTTAGTGTTTGGTCCTAAATACCCACACCAACAGCTAGCTTTGTTTGACAGGTCAACAACTGGATGCACTGTCCCACTCTGTCTCTTCTCTCGCTTCCCACTTATAGGCCCTTCATCTGCTTTCCTTATTTGCTCTGCCTACCTTCTTTGGTCTCAGCTAGTCCCCCACTAGTCATTTTCTTTTCCCGGCTATCTTTTTATTATGTTCTAGCATACTACATTATATTACTCTCTCTGTATTTTTCCTGACAGAGTGTAATAGCAGAGATGGTCTTAGAATGAATACACAATTTCCTGATGTTATGTAGGGTTAGCTTCTTAGCTGCTGAAGTGACTGATCATTTCTTCCCTCAAAATAGTGGTGTGGGCTGAACCTAGAAATCAGAATAAATGAGGGGAGACTCAGGCTGGGGAGATAGCTCAGGGCCTTAAGCGCCTGCCTGGCAAGCACAAGGTCCTGAGGTCAATCCCTGGTACAAAAAAAGATAGAAAGACAGAAAAAAAGAAAGAAGAAAGAAAGGAAAAAAGAAAGAAAGAAAGAAAGAAAGAAAGAAAGGAAGGAAGGAAGGAAGGAAGGAAGAAAGGAAGAAAGGAAGATGAGAATATGTCTTACAACCTGGGCATGTCACAGAGAGAAGCCACTCAACCAAAGACCCCCAAGCTTGAAAAAGGCAGCCTTTCCATCTGATCAGCAAACCTCAACACAGAAACACAATGTCAATGAGCAAACAAGATAGTGACACTTTCAAAAAGTTATAAATCCCCAAATCGGACCTCATAGCTATCTAAATAGATGAAATTCCAATGAATTAAAAATAAAACCTGATAGTTAAAATGATTAATAATACCATAGAAGAGATGCTCGATGCATTGATGAGCCAAGAGAAGTTACAAATAAGCAACCAAACTGCCAGGGGCTGAGATCTGCTCTGGGGATAGCAGTGGGGAATCAATCAGGATGAAAGAAAAAATTAAAGTACAAGGGGGACTGAAAAGAACCTATTTCTCATGGACACACAAAACAATCTCATGGTTGACTACTTTTATTAACAAACAGAAAGCAGATGGGGAGAGATGGCACACACTTAATGGAACAGAAACTATAAAAAAATGGATAGATAAGGAATAAATTAATGGGGAATCAGATTTCTCCATACCCAGATGCCTATGTTGTGACAACTGTCCTTAGCAGATGTGGTTTTCCTTCAGGAACGCTGAGGTATCAGCCTATAGCCAGGGGGCACATGGGCTTCTGTGCTGAATAAAATAAGGAAGACAAAAGCAGAATATGAAAGAACACTTCAGGAAAGAGAATCAAAAGAGAAATCCCAGAGATAGAAACCTCAGAAAGCACATGAAAAACTTAACTGAAAGTCTTAGCCATAGGCAAGATGAATTAGAAGAAAGGATAGCAGGTCTTGAAGACAAGATGCATATAGAAGAACCTTCGGACAGTTACAGTGAAGAAAAGCAGTAAAAGAAAAATATCTAAGAGTTCTGAGGTAATTCTAAAATAATTAATTTAAAAAATGATGGCCTCTGAGAAGGAAATGATGGTACAAAATAATGACACAAACAAAACTATTCACTAAACTTCCTGCAGAAGCCTGGAGGGTGAGATGGACACCCAAGTGAAGAAGGCATTAGGAACCCAAAATATACTTGACCAGAAAGTGGCCTCTCCATGACACATGGAAGTCAAAATTCAGAAAAAAAAATGTTGCTGGCATTTAGAAAGAAGAACCAAATCACCACAAGGGCAAACCCATCCGAACAATAGCGGCACTGTTAATGTAACCTAACAGGTACCTTAATGGCCAGATGGCCCTGGTGTGATGTGTTTCAATCCCTGAAAAAATAAATAAATGTCAATACATATTATTATTTTCTGCAAGCCTATCCTTCAAAAGAAAAAGAGCAAAAAGCTTTTCTACAATAGGCGTGAAGAAATTCATGACCTAAGACAGCAATGTAGGGAGTAGTGAAAGAAATTCTAATTATAGGGGAAGAAGATAGCAAAACAACAAGACCAAGGGAAAGAATAAAATTTTTCCAGGAAAGTAGTTTTTTTAAAAATAAACACAAAAATGAATCAAATACTAGAAAAGAACAACCCTCCCCCTCCTCCAGCAAAAAAAAAAAAAAAAAAAAAAAAGAATTAGTACATACCTTTCAATAACAACATTCGGTGTACATGGTCTTAATGTTATAGGCAACTAAGTTAAATAAAATATTATGGGCAGTCAGATGGGATGAAGACTTCAAGATGCCAGTGAAGAAGATGGGATACGTAACAGCTATGGGAGAACCAAGCACCTCCAACTGAGTGCCAGACTTCAAGACAAAAGATAAAACAAATGCACACACATACTTCCCAAGAATAAACATCAGGGACTGATACTCTATATAGACAGCAATCATCTTGACAAAACCAGAAAAAGCCACTAACCCAATCCCCTACAAGAAAAGTCCCGGTTCTGTGTTCAGACCTGTTTGTTATACGACTCACTTTCCCATTTGATCCTGATTTAATCAATTTTACCTGAGCAAATATACTCATAATCTTATTGGTTAACCAGAATATTATCCCACTTGATGCCCACCTTGCAATTTCCCATTGTTCCCCAACACTGATCCACCTAATATGGATTTGCTCTATCAAAATCCTAAGAAAAGACAGAGTCTTAGGCAACACATTTGGAACCCTGTCTTGGTTACTTGTCTCTCATTCCTGGAACAAAAATACCTGCCACCCAAAAGTAAGGGAGGAAAGGTTTATTCAGCTTACAGTTAGTGGAGCTTTCAGTCCATCCCTGGCTGGCTCCAAGGCAGAATAGCTCATGGAAGAGGGCAGCAGTTCATGATTATAGAAAACAGCAAAGAGCCGAATGAGGAGCAGCAGCTGTGGCAGCTAGCAAGCCCCTCTCCCTTCCTTATACTGTATGCAGGCTGCCCACCCCAGAGCGGGTACAGCACTAACACCCACAATCCCAGCATTGTATTATGAATTAATCACAGACTCTAAAAGACTGCCCTAATGACCGCATGAGGCTTTGGGGGGACAACTAGCCACAAACCATAACAGATTCCTCTGTCTCTCTCTCAGACAGAAGCTTT
Organism: Capromys pilorides; assembly: GCA_004027915.1. Taxonomy (NCBI): domain Eukaryota; kingdom Metazoa; phylum Chordata; class Mammalia; order Rodentia; family Capromyidae; genus Capromys; species Capromys pilorides. Next base: position 17,090 of record PVKN010006261.1, read on the forward strand.
CTTTCCTCCAATAAATATATTCTGCTTTTGACTTCTGTTATTCATAAAATTCATTTTCAATTTTAGAGAACATGAACTTATACCAGACTATGGAGGACCACCTGGGCGATACTTCTTGAAGGAGGAGCAATTGTCCCCATTTTGTTTGAATCAGATCCTATTTCCACATATTGATATGTACAAGGCTGGCTAGAACTTTTCTTTTCCTTTCCATTGGCTTTAAGCTATGCATATTCGTCCAGTGGAGGTGTTGACGTGTTATCTTTAAAGCAAAGATGACAGGACAGTGCTTTCTTGCCAACCCCCCCTTCAAAGCTCCCATGTGAGAGCCAGGGTAAGGTGTCATGGGCAGCCACTCTCTATGCTGTAGACTGGAATGGAGCCTCAAGAGAAGAGGCTGTAATTTCCCAGGGCATAAAAGAGAACACAGAAAAGCTGAAGCAAGAATCCTGAAACATTAGATTCTGTCTCAATTATATTATGCAGATTACTCTTTCTGCATATTCTTCTCTCTGCATATTGCAGCACATTTAACAGAGGTTTGGAGATATGAGCCAGAGAAGTAGGGATTATGGCTATTCTCACTTTGGTGACCACATAGTGGAATTGAGAGTGCTTTATACTACAGACTGTCATGAAATCCAAGCTTGTTCACGAAGGCCATTGGGTGAAAGCAATTCTAGCAATGTATGGGGTGATGTAAATATACCTATGAGAACATTTACATTAAATCACGTATGTCCAGAGGGTGAGTAAATTAGATGGGTTGTTGCCCCCAACTCTGATGCTTACACACTGGTCAGTGGCATCACAAGTGGATGCTCACGACTGCCCCTAATACACCAAGAGCAATGCTGTCAGGAAGAGTAAGTTAAAAGTCCACTACTTCCCTGCTCCCATTCCTTCCACATGGCTGAGATGGCCAGTCGTCAGCATTCGCATCTTGCAGGTAGCCACTACTTATTCTGCAGCCTTGCCATTGTTATTGGATGCCTCCAATGCACCAAGCAGATTTGCAGAAGAGTATAATGTTAACATCCCTAATGTTGTGGTCATAGTTCAAACTACCACAGTCATCTCTTAATTGTGGTTTCGCTCTCCCTGGGTTCAGCTGACTGCTGTGAACTAAAGTCAGTAAATACTATCATTAATATCTTCCCATACTGACTATAAAAATTGAGCCTTCTCATAAGTGCATGTGCATAGGGATGAACGTAGCATGTAGAGGGCTTGGTACCTACCGTGGTTTCAGAAGTCCACTGGGGCCTTGGGCAGTGTTCCCCATGCACAATAGCAAACAACTGTACCTGTGTAGTAGGACCTCTCAAGTGTCTTTTACTAAAGTTGAGAAATGAAATTTTGTTCTGCTTTCGGAAACTTGTTGATGTCTGGGTGCAAAAAGCCTTTGTTTCCGTGGTCTTGCATATGTGAAGAGATACCCGCAGAAGGGCAAGGAGCTCTGCCTCTGCAGAGCAGGTCATGCCCTTCAAGCCCTCTGCAGCCATGCAGTTAACATCTTTGCTCTCAGGAGACGCCACCAGGGCATCTAACGAGGTTACATAAACTGCATGCCAATGGCCCCGGACTGTGTTATTGTCCTCTGCCAAACAGACAACCTCCTTCTGCCAGCCTTGATGATGCACCAAGACATTGCAGCTGTTAAATAAAATAAAGCAAAATTAAATTCTTCTAGTCTGAAAGAGCAAGTCAGTGAGAACAAGCATGTTGTTTTGTTTGTTTGTTTTCAGCACACATTTAAAATGATAGACCTCACATTATCTCCTATCACTGTGGATTATGATTTTTATTGCATTTTTTTCTAGTTTCTCATTAAGTTCTTCTTACTTGGCTCCAGCATTGACATTTATTGTGCAGACTTTATTTCCAAAGCTCATGGGGTTTTCTGGAACATGAAAACAATTTTTTGCTATGTTTCCTTTGCAATTGCTTTAGTTTTGGATGTATAGACAGCAGGCCAAAGAACACACTGGTACCTTTCAGTTGGCCCCTGAAAAGATAAGAGGTGAGTGAGAGATCCAAAGCTCCTTCAATCCAGCTCTGTCCCTTGGCACTGGAACTAATTACAGAAAGGCCCTTCTCCAAGCTTCTCCTGGTCTCCTACCTTCTGATTTCCTCTAAATTTAGCCAATAAAAGAAAACACACATCTACCTTTATCCTAACTTTTGAGCTCACTGCTGATGTCTGCATGACAGCAGGTTCAATATTCCACACTCATTAAAATATTCAGGGAGACTGGCATATGCTTAAAGGAGCAATATTTAATGCAGCAGTCCACAGATTCCGATGTGCCCATCTGTTCATGATCTACAGAGACACAAATCCAAAGTAACCTTCATTCAATATGGCCTGAGGTTTCCCCTGACTCCCCAAAGCTTAAATCCTTGCGCTGAAGGAAGGAAATCAGTCGCATCAGTTATAACAAGGCTGATGTTCCCAGCCTAACCACCCGGTGCTCATTATTCTGCACAAATGGTGTGGACAGAGGGTTGCAGAGCCAAATTTTTATAAGGCAACCTCAAGTTCTTGTCCTGTCAATCAGGGACCTATGCTCTTCTCATAGGTATTCAGAAGCTCAATATATGAGATGCAAGACGGCAGAGCTGTCATTGCAGAGGAAAGAGGAGGGCGTGCACAGGGGCCAGGCACAAGCTCGATCATTGCAAACCACTGGGCAGAACTGAATCCTTCAGGTGATCAGTGAGGAGTCAGCATCTTCCATGAGCAGCACCCATAAGGCCAAAGGACTGTTAGCACTGTTCCCTTACAGTCTTTCTCTATGCATCAGAACTCTGCTTCCAAGCAATTTTATGTAGCCTATTTGGCAGAGCCTCCCTCGCAATCTAATGCTGGTGGTGACTGGGAGGCTCCCCACTTGATTCTGCTGTGGGCATCCATGCTCATTTTCCAGGACAATGTGGATTTTCTTCACCAACACATTGTCTAAGAGGAGGCACAGGAGAGGACAAGGGGCCCAGAAGATGAAGATATTCATGAACTTTGCTTCCCATAGAAGAAGCCAAGAAGGACAGAATGGGGTGCAGAATCCTGGTGTTTCCACAGCTCGATGGCAGCACAGCCCTATCTGCAGAGACCAGGGCATTCAGGTGTATTCCAGTACAATAGGTAGTGGGAGGAGAGGATGGGCTGGGGATAATTATGCATTGCTCCAATTGAAGTTGCCAGATTTAGCCAGCAGAAAAAAAAAAAAAAAACCCAATGACACATTTATGTATTGTTCGTTGTTTATCTGAAATGCAGGTCTGGCTGGGCATCCTCTATTTTTCCTGGCAACCCAGACCTCAACTCCCACTCTTCCCTCCCACCACAATAGCTCTAACACTACTCATTCCATAAATCAAAGCCTGCATAAAATTGTTTTAAAAAGGGCTTCTGATGCCTTGAAAAATTTGAAAAGCAAAGAATAGTCAAAATTTATCACTGTATTATAATAAATTTTATTTTGTGCATATAGAATAATAAAGTGGAGTGTATAGACTATGAAATTTTAATTTTATTATTTGCCCTGGGACGTGATTGGTCGCACCCTAGGGTGTGATTGGTTCCCCTGACAGGCCACCCCAGAGAGACTCAGCACAAAAAGTATACAAAAAGGAGTTGAGGAAGACTTTGTGTGGCCCTGCCCTGCCTGCTTCCTAAGATAATCTACATACAGTTGTTGTAATTTTGACTCTGATTCTATGCCTTTTTGTGGTTCTATACATTTTTCTCTGTGGTTTTATGATTCCTTCCGCTGGAGGCCAAATACATTGTCCTGCTTTTGGGATTTATGCCTCATGATGGCCTTGGCTAATGGGTTATTACCTGATGTCCTTGCATGACTGGTGTCTTAGTTACTTTTTACTCATTGCTGGGACAAATACCAGACACTCAAAATGAAGGAAGGAAAGGTTTATTTAGCTCACAGTTTGTGGAGGTTTCAGTTCATACTCCGCTGGCTCCAAGGCAAACAACAGCAGTTCTCAGAGGCAGAAAACAATGAAGAGCAGAGGAGGAGCAGCAACTGCAGCGTCCATCAAGCCTCTCTCTTCCTTCTATGCCTGTGCTCCACTGTGAAGACTGGAGCTCCTCTGAAGTGGTAGGGAGGCAGAGATCAAGCTCCTCCAAAGACCAGGACCTCTCCAAGGAAGCAGGCAGGGCAGGGCCACACAAAGTCTTCCTCAACTCCTTTTATACACTTTTTGTGCTGAGTCACTCTGGGGTGACCTGTTAGGGGAATCAATCACACCCCAGGGTGGGACCAACCCCATCCCAGGGCAGGCCCTCCATATCCTGTATGGGGCCCCCACAGCCAGCAACTGGCAGAGCAGATCCAGCCAAGCTTCCTCAAGTTGACACAAGGTGTCAACTACCACAACTGAGTTTGTCCTGTTGTACTCTACCATGATATGAAAAGAACATACCTGACCAGGAAGTTGCCCATTTGTCTGCAAAATATAAGGTCATTTGAAACAGACCTAAATTGACCCAGTAACTTGCAGCCTAGCCTAGGGGGCCCAAGTAAGTTGATGAATGAGCGAGAGGCAAATGCTTTTTGCTGGCCTGTTTGTGGTGCAGCACTACTCCGACACACACTAACTGGTATATCTGCCTCATCGCCTTTGGATCATTCATCAGAACTTCCAGTTTCTTCAAAAGCCACACTCACAACCAGGAGTAAACACAGACTTTTCCATTTAGTTAAGAAAATCTGAGGTAGAAAGCTGAAAAAAAAAAAACGAATTCCCAGAATTTCCCGAGATTCACAGAAAAATCACCCACTACATGAAAACTGCCATGAAGATTGATAGTGACATCACTAATCTTCATTTAAAACCAAAATGTTTTCCCAAATCATTTTTTTTTTTTCCAGTACCAGGTATTGAACTCAGGACTTTGCATTTGTCAGGCAGGTGCTTATTCTACTGAACTACTCCCTGGCCCTCAAAAGCATTTCAAAGATGAAAATGAGCATTAGCCTCCACGAGAAACTATAGCAGCGAACAGCTGTGCAGACAACTCATTATTAGAGTAAATGTGACAGTATTCGCATAAATTGGTGATTGCTATTCCTGCTTTAGTCTATTTTGTATTCAGTACATATGTTTCATTAAATTTGGCGTTTGCAGCATAAATCCACTTGGGAAAGTTGGAGAGTTATTTTTGTTTGTTTGTTTGTTTGGTACTGGAGATCGAACTCAAGACCTTGCGCTTGCCAAGAGATGTTGATGCTGCAGAGCTATCTCCCCAGCCTCTATTATTTGTTTTTAGATTGTAGCTAGTGGTTTTCTCCAGAGATGCCTGCTGCTAAGCCTTCTTCTGGTCCCCTCCTTGAAAAACATGTCAAAGATTTAGTCTCTGTGCCATGGGCTTTCTACGATGATACTGACAGTCAAATATTTGCACCTATACATCTAAATACCACTAGAAGGATTGGAACTCTTCGCATATCATGCTTTGAACTGTATTATGTGATTTGTCCTTATTGAAAAATAAAAACAGATTCCTCAGTATGTTTTCCTGCCAGAGATTATACTAGGAACCACAATCAAGCACCTGTGGAAAATGAGACAACCTGATCATTTCTTAACATGAACTGTAAAAATTACTCACAGGGAGAAAACATCAACTGAAATCAAGCAAAAATACAAAGTGATTCCAAAAATATAATGTTTCTCCTAGCTTAAATAATACTTCCTTAAACATAACATTCTAGCTAAGCTATGTTATCAAATTAGGGATAGTAGGTTATTGAATTAAAACCCTGCTCCTCAAATATAGCTGCAAAAAAACAGCCTTCCAGGCAGAGGGAAAAGGATCTGAAAGGAATCAAATACTGAATATTTGTGATTTATATGATGTTAAAATAATTTCTTCTGTTTTTTTACATTATCTTATTTCTTTTTGCAATGTATCATTTATTTATTATTCATTCATTTATCTATTTATCTATTTATTTATTTGGTACAGGGTGTTGCTACACAGCTTGGACTCATAGTGCTCCTCCTGTCTCAGCCTGTTCAGTGCTAGAATTTAGATGAGTGCCCAGTCTCAGTGGCAGGCTTCGCTCACCCAGGTGGGCCGGCATGGTATGTGGTGCTGGTGATTAAACCCAGGTCCTGGCACTTGCCAGGCAGCCACTTAGACCACTGAGCTATCTCCCCATCCCTGTTTTCTTTACTTCTGATATCAAATTTATTTATTGATTGATTGCATATGCCTTTGGTGTCACATTTTAGAAACTGTTTCTTAATCCAGAATCACAAATATGTGCCTGTACTTTTTCTAATATTTATGTAGTTTTAGCCCTTAGTTTGAGATCTTTAATCTATTCTAGATTACATATGGTATAAGGAAGTGGTTCAAATAGATCTGTATAGGAAGATCCAATTCTTTCAGTATAATTTGTTGGGAATACAATTGCTATCTATTGACATCTTTGGTGAAGATCAATTATCCATAGAACTACGGGTTTACTTCTGAACTCTCAATTCTACTCTAGTCATCTGTATGTTTATCTTTATGCCAGTACAATGTAGCCTTGATTATAGTAGCTTTGGATTATGTTTTACTATCAAAAAGTGTGCCTCTTCCAACCGTATTCTTCTCCAGTATAACTTTCACTTATTTTCTAAGAAATGCAGGATTTCTTACATATTCATTTGGTCACCCTTTTTTTTTGTGGTACTGGGGATTGAACTCAGGATCTTGTGCTCACCAGACAGTGTGCTTGCCAGGCAGGAGCTTATGACACTGAGCTATCTCCCTAGACCTTTACATAATCATTTGGGATCAGCTTATCAATTTCTGTAAAGAAGGGGGGCGCAGCATTGTGACAGGATTACATTAAATCTGTATATTAATTTAAGTAACACTTTTGTCTTGATAATATCCAGCCTTCTAATTCATAAAGATGCTTTAGTTATTTTTTTCATTGTTGAGACATAATACCTGATGCCCAAAATGAAGAAAGCAAAGGTTTACTTAGCTCACAGCTGGGGGAAGTGTCAGTCTATCATCATTTGCTTCCTGGGCAGGTTGCTGTGGTAGAGGGGCAGCCATTTTTGAAGAAGACAGAAAAAGCAACAAGAGCAAAAAGGGAGGAGAGAAAGCCTCTCTTTCCCCCTTTTATTTTAAGTAGTGTCTCTGTCATAGGGTGGGTGTGGCGCTCACGTCATCTTGGTGGTGCCCTCCTTTCGCACAGGTTGAGGCTGTTTACAAAGTGGATGACCTAGTCCCTGATGAGGTAGCTAAACTTCTAAGCTTCTCCAACTGACAATGCATGAACCAAGTCCAAGGGTGTAAAGAGCCATTCTACAGCATATCCTCTATACCCTATGTCTCAATTATTTTACTCTCATTTCTGAGATAAAATACCCAACATCCAAAATAAGGAAGGAAAGGTTTATTTAGCTTGCCATTAGGGAAGGTCTCCTTCCACACTCTGCTAGGCAGAGCGGCACATGGCAGAGGACAGCAGTGCATGGGGGTGGAAGACAACAGAGCCAAAAGGGAGGAGCCGCAGCTGTGGCAGTTAGCTAGCCTCTCTCCCTTCCCTAGAGTGCATGTGGACTGCCTGCCCCAGGGCAGGTGGAGCAACCACACCCATAATCCCAGATTGGGTCATGAATTAATCACAAACCCTAGAAGCCTGCCCTAATGACTGCATTAGAGGGAGAACTAGACAGAAAACAACACCCTAGCATGGAGAACCGCTGGTTCACCTAGTTAAGCTTTTAAACTTCTCAAGTTGACACAGTGTATCAACATTACAATGTGAGACCTCACTATTATTTTTTCTGTATTTTTAGTGATGCTTGAAATATGTAGTATTTAATTTCTTTTGTTAGTTGTTCTTGTCAATTTTGTTATTTTGATACTATTACATATGGGAATTGTTTTCATATTTAATTGTTTTATTGAAATGATCCTGCAGATGGTGGGGTACTACTGACTCAGGAGATGCCCTCAAGCCACCTTTCGTTTTTGTTCCTGTACAATGTACTTGATTTCTTTTTAATTATGCTAATCTATTTAGCAACTGGACCTTCTTTGGCTTCAACTTGATACATGGTTCCTTGTGGAATGATATTTAGGCTTTTCAACATTTCCTGCTCTGTCCTTTTGTAGCCAAGCCCCACTGTAAATCTGGCTAGAAGCAGCCAGTAGTAACCATACAAAAAACTAAACGGTTGACTGTTTTGAAATTCCCTCCACTTGATTAATTAGTCTGTACCCTTAATTCCAGTCTTCTGGAAAAGTCTTAAAACATGGACAAAATATAAACAATTTTTCAGCCAGTGTATTATAAATACAGCCCTCTTTCAACTGCCAATGGAGTCTTGAGCCTGGCCTTTATCTTTCATATCAGCATTCTGGTCTTCTGAACTCTCATCAGAATCACCTATCAAAAGGGCTGGCCAAATAGCTCAGCAGATTGAAGCACCTGCAAGCAGGTACAGGGGCCAGGGATTCGAACCCTGGGCCTGCCGTGCCTGGCCCCACACCCGGGGCACATTGAGACAGCAATTAAGACTGGGCGTGGTGACGTGCACCTATAATCCCAGCTCTTGGGAGGCTTTAAATAGGTGGGTCACTACAAGTCCAACCTAGTAGTAAGACCCTAAACACTACCCTGTAGACCCTTCCCTAGGGGGCGAGGGAATCACCTATCAGACTAGACTTACAACCGCTTTCCTAGCCTACATTTCCAAACTCCCTCTACAAATCGGTTCCAAAGGCTTCTACACTGCATGGTCAGGTATAACCATAGCAGCAACCACACTTCATGGTGGTGGAAGACGGCAGAGCCAAAAGGAAGGAGCATCGGTTTTGGCAGCTAGCAAGCCTCTCTCCCTTCCCTGTAGTGCATGCAGACTGCCCACCCCAGGGAAGGTGTGGCATTCACACTCATAATCCCAGATTGGATCACGAATTAATCACAAACCCTAGAAGCCTGCCCTAATGACTGTATGAGGCATTCGAGGGAGAACTAGACAGAAAACATAACACCCTAGGATGTAGAACCCATGGGTCACTTAGTTAAGCTTTCTGTTTTCTATTGCATCCAGCTTTGTTATTGCTGAGACACAACCCTTAATAGCCACATCTTCAGGCAGAAGCTTAATTTGCTCAACTTCACCCTGTGACTGGCTAGCTCCAGCACATAGGCGTCATGGTAGAAGGGCGTGGTGCAACAAAGCTGCGTATTTGGGTGACTGGGAAGTAGGGAAGCTAAAAGGCTGTTAGAGAAAAAGGGACAGGGGCTCGACACAGACCTGAAGGCCATGTCTCCATGAGCTGCTCAGATACGGCCTAAGTGTGCATTCTCCTGAGCAGAGTCTAAAGCCATCCAAATTGAAACTCCACCCTCGCTATTGAAAGGAGGTCATGACGGATTTTCAGACATTGAAACAACCTTGCATTGCCAAGGAAATCCCACTTGGCATGGCCTATAATTATTTTAATGTGTCCTTAGATTTGGCCTGAAACATTTTGTTAGAGACTAATGCATTTCAGAACCAGAAATGATGATGCATATCTATAATCCCAGCACTTGGTAGGTTAAGACAGGAGGATTGTTGTGAGTTCAAGACCAGCCTGGGGCTACAAAGTGAGGGGACAAGGCAAACATGAACTGCTTAGTGAGACCCTGTCAAAAAAAAAAAAAAAAAAAGAAGTAAAGAAATACTAATGTATCCATATTAATAGAAAATATTGGCTTCTAATTTTCTTTTCTTTTCTTATCTTTGTCTGGTTGTGGTATAAAGAAAATATTGGCCTCATAAAATTAATTTAGCTGTGTTTTCACCTTTGCTATATTTTGAAAAAATAGAAATCAAATTTTTAAAACAAGATGAGGTTGAGGCCAGGCATGGTGGTGCACACCTGTAATCCCAGCACTTGGGAGGCTGAGGCAGGAGGATCAGTGTGAGTTCAAGACCAGCCTGGGATACAAAAGTGAGCTCAAGGCCAGCCTGAACTGCATAGTGAGACCCTATCTCAAAAAGACAAATAAGTAAATAAATAAAGTTTGAGTCAGTTCTATTATTTCATTATTGACTTTTGTCTAGTTGATCTACCATTTCGTGACAGTGGGGTATTAAGATCCCCAAATAGAATTGCATTAGTGCTTATTTGTTTTTGCTCATGCTCATTAATATCATTTATATTGTTGGGTATTTGGTGCATATGTATTTATGATTGTGATCTGTTCCTCACGCATTATTCTTTTTACAAGGATGCAGTGCCTTTCTTATTGCTCTTAATCAGTTTTGGCTTGAAATACACTTCATCTGCAAACAGAATAGCTACCCCTGTTTTTTTTGTGTGGGTTCCTATCACATGGAGCATTATTTTCCATAATTTGACTTTCAGAATCATGGCTCTTGGTCATTTCTGCCAGTCTGTGTCTTTTGATTGGTAAACTGAGGGCACTGACACTGATGGTTACACCTGATATGCATTGACTTACCCTTGTCATGTTATTTTCCTGTTGTTGGCTCCCCCACTTTTTTTCCTCCCTCCATTTACTTGTTTGCCTTGTTTGGTGGATTCCTTCTGTTGAGGTTAATGCAGCTGTCATCCTTCTTTTCTCTTTCTAGAATGTTCTTCAAAATATTTTGCAGAGCTAATTTGGTGGTCATAAATTTTCTCAGATAGCCGGGTGTGGTGGTGCATGCCTGTGATCCCAGCACTTAGGACACTGAGGCAGGAGGCCTGGTGAGAATTTGAGACCAGCCTGGGATACAAAAGTGAGCTCAAGGCCAGCCTGAACTGCATAGCAAGACCCTGTCTCAAGAAGCAAAGAAAAAAGATGAAGTTGATACACCTTTTCTTTAGTCCTTCTACTCAGTATTAAAATCCCTAGATATTATCTACTAAACAAACCATAAGAAGATTCTGAGGCAGACCAGCTATGAATCTCACAGAAAGAATGACATCGTGGTAAGTTCCCTGGGTTTTCTTTTTGCTTTATTCCTTCCATATTTGGAGCTTAAAAGCTGGAAATGTAAAAATGCCAATAGTCATAGAAAAAGATAGAAAACAGCTTCTATAAAACACTGATCTCTCAAACTACAAGAGTAGGAAATATACAACATATCAAGCCAAAAAATCTTTTAAACAATAATTGTTCTATCCTAGCCAAAAAACACAGAAACAAAACAAAACAAGAAACCAACCCTACAGCCTCATCCCTATCCATGCCAGCAAAGGCTGAGTGAAGAGCTTAGACTTTCTCTGAAGACCCTTCCCCTGGGTCCTACAGTTTCTCCTCCAGCTAGTGTCATGGACAAGTATGCGGCCAGGACTTTCCATCCTCCCATGCAGTAATGAAGTTCCCCACCATAAAGTCCCCTGGCCATAACGTCCATGGGAACCATGAAGAAAACTTGGACTTCCATGGCCACCTGAGAATAATAAAATGTCATGTCAGAGGACTCCTCATGAGAATGAACACCAACACCAATCCACTGATAACAAGGAGCAGCCCCAATGGTGTCCATGGAGACACAGTCGGAATCGGAAAGTGACCTCTATCCAGCAGGAACAAAGTGTTCTTTCCTCTGCCAGATCAGTGTCAGAAGAAGCCAGATAAAATGGAAATATTAAATAAAATCCAGAGTTTCATAATACTTAAATATCTTGGCTTCAATAGAAAATAACATTGAATTTAAGGCTAAGAATATCTCAACTAAAATTTCAAATCCATAGATCCCAACACTGAGAAGACAGATGTGTTAGAATTAGCTGAAAGGGATTAGAGAGGAGCATCAT
>PVKN010006262.1:0-28884 GCA_004027915.1 Capromys pilorides
CATAATTAAATTATTGCTTTATCTGATTATGTAGTTTGCAAGGATTTCTACCAAGGTGTATAGCTATTTAAGGATGAAAGAATGTAACTATGAGTGGCTTAGGAAAGGATCTGTTATCTTCACCACATACTTTCAAGTTCCTCCAAAATGCAAGGGTGCAGCCAATGACCCTGGCTCCAAAGCTGACCTGCTGTGTGATCTTGGCCACTAAATTCTCTAAAGCAGAGTTTCCAGGATTGGGGAGATAGCTCAATGGCATAAGTGCCTGCCTGGCAAGTGCAAGGTTCTGAGTTCTATCCCAAGTACCTCCCCTCCCAAAAAAGCAGAGTTTATTTATATGCACAAAATAATGTATTTCTTAAAGTTATTTACATTTTATGACACTGTGATAAATATGATGATAGGCACAATGCCTGTTAAATAGGAGGAACTCAGTAACTATTATTACTAATTATGAAATCCTCACCTAAGCCAGGACCATTTGTCCATCTGCATGAGAAGGTCCAACTTGCTCTCCGTAGACAATGCGTGAATGAAATGAGGCATTGCTACAACATCCTTTTGTTTGGTTACATCCTTCTGACTTGACCTTTAAATATTTTGCTTTATTAGTAGTGCAAGCCTGTTTTAGTATGGGAGACAAGGAGTGACTGGAACTTGGTGCCTAAGGTTACACATGTTTTGTCACATCTGAAATCAATGTTTCCAATTGCTTCCTAGCTCGGGGATGCAAAACCAAAACCAAATATAAAGACGAGCTCCTTGCTGAACATCCGCTGCGTTCTAACAGGCAGCCTAGGCCGTGTCCGTGGATGGTCACCACACAGATTTCTGTCTTTCCAGGGGAATTCATCGTCTCGCTGGGGAAACAGAGCAGAGACCTCAGCGGATGATGAGAAGCCACAACTGAGGGACGTCAGAGGAGCGATACAAGGTAGGAACACGGCAGATGTGAGGACGCAGAATAACTATTTTGGGGTCATTTCTGCAGAAAGGAGTTTGGAGGGCACAGCCACTCACGTGGTCGCTGGAGGAGAGGCAGGACAGAGCGCACTTTGGACAGTTCTGCATTTCTTTCAGTTTACACGTTGAGTGTGTTGCAGATAGAACAACACACTGAGAAAGATGAGGTGATACCAAAGAGAGAAGCCGGGGTGGGGGGTGGGGTGGAGGAAAAGCTCAGAGACTAGAAAGGCAGAGTGGGACACAGATCATTGAAGAAGAGAAGTTCATCCGTTCTCATGTGCTGTTAGAGACACTATTCTGCATTTTCTGTAGCAAACTAAGGTATAGAGGGACTTTTTTCCTCTGTAGGAGAGTCGCACTTATGCACCACTGTGAGTTATGAACCTACAAAGCCGGACAGGATGGTAGAGGCAAACATCTTTGAGCCCATATGCCTGCCCACTGCCACCTTCCTGATTCTTAGAGGTGCCTCTGAGTCTTTTAGAAATAACATCGCAAACAGGGAAATCTTTTACAAAGGGTTTTCTGCTCCTACGATTTAAAGGATATTAAAATCAAAGAGGTCAGCATGCCAGAATCAGGGAAGAAAGCCAGGCATGGTGGTGCACATTTGTAATCCCAGCACTGGGAGGCTGAGGCAGGAAGACTGCTATAAATTCAAGGCCAGCCTGGACTGCATAGTGAGTTCTCCGGCAGTGGGAATGATACAGGCAGACCTTGTCTCAAAAAAACTAAAAACCAAAACCAAACAAACAAGTCAGCACTACGAAGAGGAATATTTAAGAAGAGTCTGGCGAGAGTGGCTTCCTGTCAGGCAGGAGCAGCCCAGAGTTTGTCAAATGAGTGAAGAGAAAAGCTAAGGAAGGCAGAGAGCCTCCGAGTGAGGGAGCGAAAGCTGCGGAAGAGGGCTATGGCCAGAGGAGTTTCTCCTAGACCTGCAGATCGTTTTCTTCCACACAGCATCAGGCCAGCCTGACCTCTTACCTTTCACAACGAAGAGGCATTTTATTTCTCCAGTACCCTGAAGTCTGAATATTTATAGACGATGGGGTGGGGAGGGAACAAATTGAAAATTCACCCCCTAACTTCCATGAAAGGGTCCAACTGCGTCAACATCTCTACCAGCTTGCGAGGGGCAGAACATTAGCGACAAAAGTTTCGGGATGGAAATCAGCAGGCAGGAGTCTTACCCTGGTGCCCAAACAGTGCTACCACTGGTAACCTGTTGACTTCTCTTGACCACAGGAATTTTATTTTCCAATGAGGGAACTGAACCAAATGTCTGTTAGTTTTATGATTCAGCCTTTCTTCCCCAAATCCTACTATCAGGAAGAGTCTTTTTTTTTTTTTTCTGTCAAATGAAGAATGACAGTGTAATGATCTCAGAGGATTTTTTGTGAGGATAACAGGAGAGGCCATATTTGGAAATTTTCAGAAGTATATTGCTTGCCAAAAATGTAGGGTGATTTTATTTTTCCAATTGTCTTGTCATTCCAGGTAGTATCAGGTCTTGGCAATAGAACAGAGAGAAAGGTACTATAAGGTTGTAACAGAGGCATTTTATGAAGGTTATTGGATATCCCAGTTTGGATAAATTGGCATTAATTACTAGGCATTCCCACTTAAAGGTAGAATACACAGAACCACTTATTCAAAAGGACCCAGTGTAGAGCTATATGTACTGGCCTTGTAAGTCAGGTTTTTATCATAACAAAATTCTTAGCACTTAATAGCTTATTTATAGCTTGTGTAGAATTGGCCCTGAGAAAATGTCTTTTAAATACAAAAGTTCTGGGGCAGAACAACAGGGATAGTGCCTCAATTGTCCATCTGGGGCCACATGGGACTGCAGGCCGCCTGGTGGGAAGGATCTGCCTCTCCCTTCACCCTGCCAACAGTCAAACGCTCTCTGAGGCTCCTGTGCATCGAGCAGGGTTACCCCCATTGTCACCGCTCCTCGGAGCTGCTGAAAGAGGAGGAGAAATGGCTCCATGCCATTTATCATAGCCTCAGATCCATTTATTGATCCTTCCAGAGGAAAGGTATGCATCTTTTTCTCTATCATCCAATTTTTTATTTTCCCCACACAGTTTTGTTAGTTTATTAATGCTTCTACCTCTGTTAAAAAAAAAAATACATTCTTTCACCTCGTGGGCTGTGGCGAAGTAGGAGACAAAGCCAGACATGGCCTCTCCATGCTCTGGTCTATATTATGAGAGAGCTGAGCTATATTCTGAGAAACTCTGTTTGCCATAGAAAAATAAGGGTGGGTCCCTGCAATGACCCCCAATACAACAAGGGAAGAATACCAAGTGCTTGTGTGCCGACCGCCGCTTCCCAAGTGTGTTGCTCGGAACGCACGACCAAGAGGAGCGAGAGGCTTAGTGTCTCGGCATTAATCATAGGAAAGCCCTTCTTCCCCTCCTGTGGTTTCCACTACAGAGCACGCTGTAAATCAGCAAGGAGGTGGAGGGAGGAGCCGCACGTTACCGCTATTAATTTCCCTGTTGAAAAATCTCACCGTCTGCTTTAATGAGAAATCCCCGTGTGGTGTTGGTGGAATTACCTCTTTCTTGTGTTTTGTGCTTTTAATGACTCTTACTGGTTGTCAAAAATGATATTACAATGGAAATTGTGTCTTTTTACTTTGTGGGAGTTGATGGAATCCTGCGAGAGTTCATTTTAAAAGGATTCTTTATTAAAAAGCCTCACTTAACATAGCAAATGGCAACAGTTTGGAGGAAAGTTATCCTCTCAGCTATGGAATAAACCTATATAGAGCCAGTAGTTTGCCACAGAATTAATGTTAGCAAGTCAAATGTGCAACATGTTAGTTTTTAATCCTTTACTCAGAAGAGCTGTTACTTAGTCTTGCAAGTCAACTGCACAGTGGCCAAGCCTGACCAACTGTGTGACGCTCAGTGGCCAGACTCGGGGACAGGTACATGGAAGAGTCACACTGCACCCAGCCACTCCACGTCATCAGTGGGGCAGGGGGCAGCTGGAAACCATGGCATTGGAGACAGGTTGGGGTACATTAAAAATTAAAGATTTCCATTAGTCTTCTTCACCATACTTAATGTCTTCTTATTTCACACAGAGCTGGGAAAATAGCCCTCGCTGAATTAGCATCTCTTCAAATCTCTGCCCAGGAAATTTGGGGCTACCTGGAAACCACAGAAGTGCTCAAGTCAGGAGGAGACCATCTAGTAAACTGAAGATGTTTACTTACTAATTTGTGAATTGTGCATCTGGTACAGGGTCTTGCTATGCAGCTCAGACTCATCATGATCCTCCTGTCGCAGCCTCCCCAGTGCTGGAATTACAGGTGTGCACCACCACACCCATCTTCGGGGCCCTCATGGTACATGTGCTCCCAGGGATTGAACTTGAGTCTTGCGCTTGCCAGGCAGGCATTTAGATCATCTACCTATCTCTCCATCCCTAATTTGTGAATCAGTAAAGATTCTTAAGACTTAAACAACAAAGGGATATAGCTTCTCAAAGCGTCTCTCTAGTCATTGCTACTTCCTAGCTGGGAGACTATTCCTTTAGAAAGTAATCCAATATGGCAAACACAGGTAGCGCTTGCTTGGTAGGTCACTTTGTTATAATAAAAATAAAATTAAGAGCCCATGCTTACGTACTTAGGTGTGAGGGGTCCCTTGGACCATGACTTACTGGGGGGTAGGAAATGCACTGTATTTATTTCTGTTCTGAAGATTGTAGCTTAAGATTGTGACATATACAAACCCAGGAAACTGTCTGTTAAGCAACATAAAATTCTGAGACAATGTGCCTAGGAAAAATACAGTGAGACTCTAATGTTTCATATTAAATGCATGTGTCGCAGTTATATCTGATAGATGGATCCAGGCTGTTGCTAACATAATGAAAAGTCTGGAAAACTGGGAAAAATGAAATATTCTTGTCTCAAAGCTGATGGTGAATTACACACCGCAAGTCCTCCCTTTGCTGCGAGGACAGCTCCTGAAGGGCAGGTGGACTTCGTAACAAAAATGCCTGTGTATGCACAGATGAGGATAGGACACCTCAGCGGGGTATGGGGGAGCAGCTGCGGTCCAGCAGGGACTGACAGGGCACAGGCAGGGCAACCACAGCATGAAGAAGATGAATCTTGACCAAACGAAGGGAACCGATGCTTTACAAGTAAACCTAGTTCAGTCTCAGACCTGTCCAAACAACCTGAAAATGGAGACGACTGCAGGAGAAACTGGAAACCAACCCCAACCGAGAGTAAGCAGCAAGAGGCCTTTGGGCGGTGCGGATGAATCCGTGGTCTTTGGAGACCGGCACTGTGTGCAAGGCGCGCCACATTTCCTTATAATAAGTCCCTTGCTAATTGGGCCACATGGAAAACTCCCATCCACGCAGGAGAGCCCTGCGAGGAAACAGGCTCTGGGAGCTTCGCTGGCTGGAAATCGCGTACCTATGGAGAGCAAATGCAGGGCTCGCGTGCGTTATCCATCCTCACCGCTGCAAAGCACCGAGGAGGCCTGCACACCGCTCAGGAAGCAGGGACAACGCACAGACTGGGGGAGGCTCGTTTACTGCCGCAGCTCCCCTTTTGCCCACAGCGCTCCCGCAGGCCTCATTGAGCCAACAGCGCAGGTCTTCCTTCTGGCCTTCCCCTGCCCCCCGCCTCGCTCACTCCGATGATGACCACCGATGGGACGCTGCCTCTGTCGCGCTGTGTTGACAGATGCACCGCTTCCCACGGGATGGGCTTTAATGGGTCTCAGAGGAGCTGTGGAGACTGCACTGAGAAGCCGCTCTTCTCCTGCCCTCCAGAGACAGCGCCCCGCGCTTCAAATGCACCTATGCGCTCACCTTCAAGGTAAAGCAAGGGAGCGGAAGCGACCCTTAGATAGCTCCTGCTAGCGTTTCCTTCCAGAGAGAAGCAGCAGGCCTGGGCTCAATGAGCCGGCGTGACTTCAGTCACTGCCCGATTCTCCCTTCTGTTACTGGAGTCAGAGTTCCCAAAACCATGCATTTTAGCACACCTTTGGACGGAGATGGCTCATTGTGATAAGCCGCAGCCAGCTTCTCAAACGACAGCTCGCACGCTCTGCGGCAAACCATCTGATGCAGGCCAGCTAAACAGATGCGACCATTCTAGCTGCTTCTGAGACGCATAAATAAAGCCAGCTTGGAAGCAGGATTAAAAAATACTCAAATCTGAGATGTTTTTCAAATGTCAGTGGGAACGCATCCCCGTTGTACAACCAGCGACGCTCGCACGCAGTAGTTCCCTGGGGAGAGCGTTTTTCCGTCCGCGGCTTTCTTGTGCCCGAGGACTCCAGTGAGGAGCTAACGGCAGAGAACTCAGAGCTGTGGATGAACGGCAAGAGAGCGCTCTCTGTCTCTGCCCTCCGCAATGTTTTGGAATTAGACAGGAAGCACAAACTCTGGATGAATGAAAGGAAAGCTTCCAGTAGAAAATAATGTGACATTTTATGGACTGTTTACAGCACAGCATGCAGCGCTCTAAGCGTCTTGAGCGTAGTTATTAATTCTCACCCCAATCCTGTTGGATGAGGGGTACCATTACTGTCCCCACTTAACAGACAAAAATTGAGCCTCTGGGATGTCTGCGATGTTCAGGAGCTCACAAGGGCCGTAGTAGCAGTCCGCATGGAGCCAAGAGGCCCGACAGGAAGGCTTTGTGCTCCGTTGGTTTGAGATGCACTGGCTGTCTTCTCTAGCTCAGAGGAGGACTGCGTCTGCAAGGGAGCTGGAGACCGCTCAGCCCTGGGAGACCCTTCGATGTCTTGGCCTAAGCTCTTCTAGTACAGAGAAAACACACAAGCAGATAAAGGAACAGAGGAAGCAATCTAGGGTCTGCAAGCCCCTTTCTCCTCCCTGGCCCTGGCTCCTTCCACGGCCCCCCGGACTAGCACTGCTGTGCAGGCATACTCCACCTCGAGACCTTCTCTTGGGCCCTGTTCTAGATTTCCCAGCTCCTGGATAGGCTCCAATCTGTGCCCCTCTCACTGGGCACCCCATTTCCTTTGAATGTGCATTGAGTGCTTTGGCTTTGCATTTTAACAGTTGCATGTGAAAATAATGAAAGCTGAGGTGAGAGGAGATCTGCCCACAGAAAACCTTTCTTGGACCCAGTGTTTCTCTAAGAATGGCCCTGGGCTGCTGCTCAGGTGTCACCTGGAATGTGAGAGGATGGTGACTTTCAGGCTCTGCCCCGAACCTCAGGCATTGGAATCTGGTTGCGCAACTGAAGGATTTTTCATTTTCGTTTCTTTTTTTTTTTTTTTTTTTGTGGGACCAGGGTTCAAACTCACAACCTTGCACTTGCCAGGCAGGCATTTGTGCCATGGAGCTATCTCCCTGGTCCCTCATTTTCATTTCTTAACAAGCTCTCCTCGTGATTCTCACATGCTCACTGGTGGATACAGGGCTCTGTGTGCAATCACACCAATGCTGAGACTGTATTTTCTTATCAAGGAAGGCAGTAAAGCTTCCCTTAAGAAAAAAGAATCTGTAGAGAAGATGGTCTACAAGTTAACTTCCTCGATCCACAAGGAGATGGGCATGGTCCTAACTACCGAGGATATTAAAATAGAGAACAGTGCAGTATTCTCAAAGTTTCATGCAGGTTTTCCCCAGAAACAATGTCTTAGGCAGCGACATCAAGTGAGTGGCTCTCCACAGAGGCCGGGGTGCCAGCGCGGTGCAGCCTCAGCGAAGTCTTCCACGGAATCCAAGAAAACAGGAAATAGCAAAAGCAGCAAGAGAGAGGAGGAGACCTCGACTTTCTGTGGCCCCCGAGGCTGCAGCCGCTTTCCCAAGAGCGTCAACCCAGAATCTGGGGGGCGTGGCCACAAACCATACTGAACACAAACTGGATTTAAATTCTTCATGGGTGGAACCCTTTACTCCAACATTCTCACCCACTCCATTCTATTTTGAATTTAAACTGCAGAATTTCCACAGCCAAACTCACTGTGGATGGAAAGCTCCTCCAAAACTGTGGCCATGATTTTGCAATCAGCCTTCATTGCAGAAGGTTCCAGTCTTCAGGAAAAATCGCATTAATGTGAAATATCTAATATAAAAATCCAGCCTTTCTTTTCAGGTTTTAAAAAATGCTACTGGGTGGGCCAAGGGTTTGAGGCCTAAATCTACCTCTAAGTATAGAGGAGGCTTTATCCTAAAGAGCCCCTTTCCAAGATGCCACATGCAATTTTTTTAGATGTCATTTTACAGTAATTTTTTAAAATAAGGCATCTCGCATTGTGTAAACATTGAACATTACAAACCTTGAAGCTGCCTCTTCTATACCTTTGAATGTATAGCAAAGCTATATGCTGAAGCCAATTTTAATTTAGTGCTTTAAAATAATATTAAACATTTGTTAACAGCTTAATTTTTTTACCAACGCTTTGCTTTCTTTTTCCTTACGTCAGTGCTCTCCTTTGAAGCAGTTTATTTTCATCAGGGATTCTCATAGTCAGAGACAATGTTAGTGCAGTGACGGCCTGGGACAAGATCCGAGAGCAGGAACAGATGGTTCAGGCAAAAGCCCACCCACAGGGATATGATGATGTCCTGCGTGTGGTGGCTGTTTTCGAAGTCCAAGAGGGTAGCTTGCTGTGGAGATTAAGCAGGGACTCTGAAACCACACTATGTGACCTGAACTCAAATTGATTGATTTAGCCCGTGCATTTAATAGAAGGGCATCATTCATGTTGAACAGGAACAGAAGCTGGCTGCATCTTCCCTATTCATGAGCTCATTCTCCAATTTAAGAAGGTCGCCTCACGCTCAAAGCAAGAGCCAGCCCCTCTCTGGGAAGCGAAGGTTTTCTCCCTCCAGCGCTCAGATGTTCTCTGTACTTGGGCTATTTTTATTCAGCAGCACAGACGGCAGTGCAAGCACAGATTTCTTCAGCAGTTTTTATTCTAGCAGGTGTGTGATCCTGGGCCATTGTCTTGGAAACACGTGTTCGCTCCCTGATCTGAGCAGCCTGAGAACTAGTGCCACGCTTCATCCGTGCTCATTTGGGCCGTCCGCTTCTTGCTAGATGTGGGGACCAAAGGAGTACAAAATGTAACTCCTGGAAATCCTTTCTTAGATGAGAGGTCACAAAAGAATATTATAGATCATATTTTAGTCATTTCCAAAGTAGAAAATACCTGAAAATGAAACAATCTGGGGAACCACAAGAAATCATGAGACAAAACCGTATTCGGTCACAGAGGTAGGCTTTACAATGCCAGATGCTGGGTGGCCTCCCTTGTCACATGGTAGTACGGATGTCCCAGCACAGGCCTGTGAGCTGACCAGCGCACTGGGGGCTACTGTTTGGATCTCAGCAGTAAACAAAAAAGAATCAAGTGGACCGATGTTGAAAATACACACCAAACTGTGCAAAAGAGTTGCCCCACGGGCAAGATCAAAGCAGAGTGACACACATCAGAGGCAGAAGTGATTATCCATATGACAGACTGGTTCTTCCCGCTTTGCTAATCATATAAGTGGTGATCAAAAGCTATGGGGTAGCCGGGCGTGGTGGTGCACGTCTGTAATCCCAGCACTTGGGAGGCTGAGGCAGGAGGATCAGTGTGAGTTCCAGACCAGCCTGGGCTACAAAAGTGAGCTCAAGGCCAGCCTGAACTGCATAGCAAGACCCTGTCTCAAAAAGACAAAAAAAAAAAAAAAAAAGCTATGGTGTGTGTTTAAACAAACAAAAATACAGTAAAAGACACATCACTACTGATGTCTTTTAGAACACGCTCTCATCTTCGAGCACAGTTCGTCCACCGTGCTTGCAGGTTTCTGAAGCCATCCTGAAAGTCCTCTTTACTGTTTCTCTACAAGGTGCAACAAAAATTTAGGGAGTGCTGTTGCTAATGTGCAATAAAGAAAGAGAAATTCTAGAACTACCTCAGAAAGTAGTAAGAATGATGAAATACGCTACAGTGAGGGGGATATTTTAATGCAGCTTACCAGCAATGGTTCTTTTATGGTAATACCTTTTGTTACTATTTTCTGTTTTGGTACCAGGAATCGAACTCAGGGCTGTGCACTTGCCAGCCACGTACTGTGCCACTGAGCTACATCCCTGGCCCTACAGTAATACCTTTTGAACAAACTTAAACATTCACTATATTTTTTAAATCATACCTCATCTACAGGTATGCTAGACCTGCCATAGAAGGGCTCTGTACTCCCTGCTCTCAACAGCTCAACATAAGTGGAAACGATGTTTGTTTTGCACATCAAGTCGGTGACAAAGCAGGCCAGCCTTGGTCATTTTCCCCATCCTTTCCATCTCCATCTGGATGCTGGATACTCACACTGCAACACTGCCAGAGACACCAGTGGCCCAGCTCTCCCACTGAGGGTACCACGCTCCCACCCACCCTGGACCACCTTGGACTGCTCAGTGAGTGAGAGATAAAATCAGATAATGACGCTTTGTGCTAGGTTCGCTCTTCCTCAGCAAGCCCTGCCCGGGAGCTCCACCCTCCGGCTCTGCTCCAAGGGAAATACCGCACCTGTTATGTGAATGCGATATTCTTCCTTAAAGATCTTCTGAAAGAAGGGGATCTTGAACTGCATGTGAGGCGTGTGCATCCCAGGGAGGTTCACGTCCACGTCACCCATGAAGTGTGGGAACTCCCAGTCCTGCCAGAGAAAGCCAATAGAACGCATATTTGTGATTTGTTTTATCCCTAAGCATCAAAACACCCCAAACTGACTTCTTATAAGCACCTGTTTTAAAATCATTTACATGCAGGCAGCTGTTGGGTGCACAGTCTCATTCTTCAATGGTTATTTTATGTACATTAGATAGTGGTATGCATTCAAAATCAAAATTAAATCATAACTTAGATCCTCAGGTTTTCACTTTAATGTGGGAATAAGAAACTAACATAGAAATGATTTGCATCTGTGTATAGGAGTCTCTTTCACGCTGGAAACTGGTCTTCAACTTTTAGGGGAAGGAAAAGAGGTGGAGTTAATAAATATGGAGTATATTTATTATATTTTGCTTTGCTGCTTTTCAACAATATGAACGCCATAATAGCATGGATTGTAGGAGAACATACAGTAAAGAGGTTTTGATTAATTTCCCCAAGTTCTTCAACTCGCACCCAGGGGCTTTTTTAAATCACCTCTGCTCTAAGCTATTACAGAGTGCACAAATGCCACTGAGTCCTGTCCTGTTGTTTCTCAATTCTGAACGACCTGAGCCAAAAGATGCAGGAGCTGACAGCAGAGTAGGAGAGGCCCGTGGGGAATTAATTCCCAGGTTGCTCTTAGGTATTTCCTTGTAGTCAAGGCAGAATCGAATAGGTAGAGGAGGGTAGGTGGAGGAGTCTGATCCACTAGTTGTTTTCTGCTAGAGGCATCTAAGTTAGAGGTGCTCACTAGCATGAGGAGAAAAATACTAAATTTGTGGAAACATTTGAGGTGGACCATGAGCCTCTTATATAAATCATACATAACTTCCTTTTTAATACCTAAAGTACCACTAAGCAATCAGACCTATATCTAGTTGATAGAATTAACCAACTTGAATGTACAACGATCATGAACAAAATATTAATTCATTGCCTTCAATATATT
The DNA here is from genome assembly GCA_004027915.1 of Capromys pilorides. Lineage (NCBI taxonomy): Eukaryota > Metazoa > Chordata > Mammalia > Rodentia > Capromyidae > Capromys > Capromys pilorides. The sequence goes on from PVKN010006262.1 coordinate 11,581, forward strand.
AATTCAACACAAACAGTTAAATTTATCCAAGGTTTCTACAAAGTCAGCTGATAGAGGTCACCAACAACACTGGGCCGGGGCATGTAGGGGTTCTGGTGTCATTCTGACCTGCTGAGCACTGTATGTCATGGAGATGGAGCCAGAGGAGGGGACAGCATGTGGGTGGCAGTGACAGCGGAGCCTTCAGTGTTACCCGGCATACTGGTCTATGGACCATTTCAAGCTGCTGATAGGAATGAAATGAGCAAGAAGAGAACGCAGAGGCGTGGCATCACCTTCTGTCAGTGGCGCATCGACTTCTCTCCTTGTCTTTCTGCTATCAGCAGCAACAGACATGTGATTTGGGGATTTCAGAAAACCCCAAGCACGAGAGATGAATGAACAGTGCGATCTCAAATATCAGTAGATAGTGGATTGGTAATGACACCTCCGAACTATAGCTGAGGTTAAAACGCAGCATTCACATTTCTTCCTTGCACTGAGCTTTGCTCTGTTTACTGTATTTGGAAAATGTTTGCAAAGAGAACTAACAGTGGACGTAATCTCTCGGCTGGGATCTAGCTCAGTGGCCCAGGGCATGCCTGGCCGGTGTGAGGTCGTGAGGTCGATTTCCTGTACCAAAATAAATAGCTAACTCTCTTGTTAAACTCTAACTGATGAAAAGGTATGCTCGCCAAGTAAAGTGACTGCTACCAGGGTAACTTAGTTCAGGAACCCAATTCTCTCCACAGTCTGGTCGCAAATCAAACGAACTTGGGCACGAACCACATGAAGCGTCACTGGAAGGTCAACATTGAGCCCAACCACTGAATTTGATGTAGTTCTTGATTTTTTAAAATGTTTTTGGTTGTTGCAGGGTCTCACTACACAGCTTCACCTCATAATGATCCCCCTGCTTTCAGCCTCCCCAGCGCTGGGATTCCAAGTGTGCGTCATCATGCTGGATTCTGGCCATCTCAGCCGGCTGTGAGGGTGGGGCTGGTATGCTATGTGGTGCCGGGGATCAAACCACAGTCCCTGCACTTGCCTAAGCGGGTGCTTTAGTCCACTGAGCTATCTTGCTGGCCCCATCTAATGTCGTTTGAAACTAGAATTGTGAAAAGCATTAAGTTTGTGAACCAAGGCACCTATGTAATACAACAGTATCTTTCACTTGTTCTGGACAAGTGACACAATATTATCAATGGAGTTATTCACTTTTCTTTCTTGGTTTAAGAAAGAGAAAGCTTCTTGGTAATAATTGGGCCAGTGTCTTACAATTGTCTTCTTTCTGGAAATGCAGTGATTGAATGCTCCTATTTAACTTTTCCTTCCACAGAACTAAAGTTTTCTACTGGGTGTGAAATTGGTTTCAGTTCGAAAGTAATCTCCAGAGATTTCTTGTGGCCTGTGATCAAAACCCAATTTTCTAAAAAGTAGTTTTCCAATTATTTTCCACCTGTACAGGAACAAGAGTTGAGAGATAGAGAGTGGAGGGAAAAGTGAGGTGAGAGCCTCCGTCTTCGTCCTGAGGCTCAATTTTTTGTTTTAAGAAGAGATCGGGGAAGAGAGTTGTGGTAAAGAGTGGAAGGGTGACATGTGAATGAATCAGTAATGCCACAGACAGAAGAAAACGATTTGAAGAGAGTAAAAAAGAGATGATGTCCCTTTCATAAAATCTCCCAGAGCCACCCCAATATGTCATTAGGTGTCATTTTTCAAAACCTTTTTATCTCTGAAGTCCCTGCATTCGCTCTCATAACTAGCCTCATTGTGCACTTCAGTTCCTATTCTGCACGCCTGTTCACGTTCATTATTCTTAGATCAGTAGGAGCTCTGGCTTGCCCTGAGTTGGCATCGAATGGCAATAGTATTTGCTACCATTTTGCAGGACATGTTGAGCTCATTGTAGCGGAGAATGGAGGCCAGAGAGACCTTGGGCATTTGTTCAAAGAAAGCAGAAAGGGAAGTGAGAACAGCATTTTTGAGTGTCTCTAGTTTCAGTCTCTTCATCTAGAGATAGGTATTGAATACATCAACCTCACAGGTTCATTGGAAAGCTGAGATAGCCCTGGACTGCCCTGGGCACACTGCTGGAGACAGAGGGAAGGGTCGTAGATGGGGCCAGTCAGCATGAGTGATCTCCTGCGTGATTCCAAGAGCAGCTATATTCTGAGGGGGAAGCAGAGGAAGATGACAAATGTTTTCAGACCACATGCTGGCCCTTCAGAGGCTGAGGTGGTGGAGAAAGAAAGACACCTTTCCTTCCCCCTCCTCCCTTGCACAGCTCCTCCCTTACCTGCCACCAATGCTTGAGGCAGAGTTGAGCCCACCAGGGACATCGGGGCCAGGTCTTAGGAAGGGTGCTTCCCTAGAGGCACAGAGCAAGGACCTCAGGAGGAGAGGAGAGAGCGGGAGCTTACTGGTTCCTTCCTCAAGGCCCATGAGTCCTACAGGTGACCTCCAGACAGAGCGGTGGGGTTCACCAAAGGTGAGGAAAGGGCCACGCTGCTGCAATGTACAGAGTGAGGTACAAACACAGGTCGCCAAGACAGAGGAAACTAATGAATACCTGGGGTGTAAGTTATTAAGACCTTGCCATGTTCTAACATCATTACAGGCTATAGGAATACATGCATGACTATGTATGCACACACATGCACACATATAAATGGCCCTGGAATCTTCTCATCATGGATTCATTTTCCCCAGTTTTAGTGAGAAAAGAGTGGACAAATGAAAATTTCATGTACTTAACGAAAGTCATAATGTGATAGTCTGATAAATGTATGTTTTATGAAACAATTATCAGTCAAGTTAATAACATATCCATTTAGAGGTGTAAAAATTTGTCTCGCAGCAGTTCATCCATTTGTCTACAGGGACAAAGGCTCACACAGCAGAGCCCAGGATTTACCTGGCTCCAGATAACAACATTTCTTGCTGGGGAGGCTGCCTGCAACCCCAGGAGAGGTCCCGCTACCTCCTGATTTGCATTTAGAGCTGGACTGGTTTTTACCTTCTCTGTGTGTTCTTATTGACAAACAACTGCTTATCTCTCACTAAGAGCCAGTCCCACAAGGAAAGCAAATCTTTCTTTTGAGTCTTATGACCTGGATGTGAAGAGGTTGAGCTCTCATTCCTTCTCCATGAGAGACCGGTCCCCAGCAATTGCCGGCTTCAAATAAGACTCTGACAAGTAGAGAGATTTGACTAGTGAGTGACTGGCGGCAGACCCCGACACTGTCTCGGCATCAGGACTCTGGCTGCAAGGCCAGGCATGCCCGAGTCCTACCTGGGTGCTGTGGAAGACGTGACTTGCTTTCTGCATACATGTAAGGCAGCACATTTGGAATGCAAGAGAAAAATATTTCATTCCAAGAGTGATGAGGACAAACATGTTTGGCTACAAAGCCCAAGCCAGACAGACTCATCCTGGAAATATGAAATTGAAAACAAAAATTGTATTCTTAGGTCAGCCAAATAGCTCGGTAGATTAAAGCACCTGAAAGCCAGTGTAGGGACCAGGGATTTGATCCCCAGGCCTGCCGCGCTGGCCCTGCCCCCAGGGCGCTCTGAGATGGCCATTGAGACTGGGCATGGTGATGTGTGCCTATAATCCCAGCTCTTGGGAGGCTGTAAACAGGCAGATCACTATGAGTCTGCTCTAGTTAGTAGTGAGACCCTGAACACCATGTAGACCCTGCCCTAAAATGCAATAGATATAGATATACTTTAAGAAATGTTATCAGTGATGGAAAGCTTTCTCACCACTCGCTGCTACCAACCACAGCAACAGTTGCAGAGGCCTATCAGACCTGTTGGCCAGCGATGCCAAAAGTCTCTCAGGCGCATGGTATCCCATCACCTCAGTTCTCGTTAGTTCACGATGACCAGCCCGGCATTGCCAGACCTCTGACTTTCCATATGCTTCATCTAGAAGAAGCAGTTGATTTGGGTTCAGATGCATGTGTCTTCCATACAAAACTAAACGAGCAGCCTCATGATCTGGGGCTGATCTTTCTTCCCGCGCACTGGGCCTCACTTCCGCCTGCAGCAGTAGCAATCCGAGCTGGTGGCCGCTACTCACAGCTCCCGTTTAGCTGGACTCCCAGGACGTGTCACTGTTGGCACGAGACATCCCCAACTCATGATTTTCCAATGGTTTCCCTTTGAGATCACACCTCAGGGTCCCGGAAAAGAATTTCATACAATTCCGGGGAATTCAAGTTGGAAACCAACACTAATTTGCGTTCCCTAACTAGCACCCCATTTTCCAAATCACGTGAAGAGGCCTCAACTCCACTTAGGGAAGCAATAGAGGCTAAACCGTGTGCTAACACAGATTAGAGAACTAATGCCATCCGATATCAGAACCAAGGCTGGATGTTGGTGTGATAAAGATTAGCCACCCAGCTTTTCAGGAAACTAAGAGACAGATTAGGTTAGATTTTACTGAGAAGCTGATAAATCCTTAAAACAGAATTGACAATAGGTTTTTTAAATGTTACTATGAAATATCAACATTTTTTCAATGTAATAGTTTATATATGACCTCTTCAGGGACATCAATTAAATCTCAAATGATTCCAGTGGTCAATTTTATAGATCTATTTCTTTCTTTGTTGATTTCTACTCGTTCATATTTCAGAACTGGTTTTAGACCCACAAATATCAACGTATTATTTCACCGAAAATTCCTCCAGCTTGTAAAGAGCCCTTTGCTTTTCTATGTTTAGCAGTGTCCTAGCAACAGGACATTTTAGATGACAGTCAGCAGAGGTGGCCTGAAAATCATCCTCATGCTTTGGGTGATATTTTTGTTTCTTATTAAGAAACCGGAGTGCCTGAATTCTTTCAGCAACCTTGTGCTTCTCCTAATTGGCCGAGTTGCCATAGTATCACTTGGCTGAATTAATCCCTGGAAGCTTTGGCCTACAATAGGTTTTGCTTATTTGCTTATTGTCTGTGTCTCCCCTCCACACACCAGAATGTAAGCTCCAGGAGCTTAGGGAAAAAAACAAAAACAAAAACAAAAACAATAACAACTTTTTCCTGTTTTGTTCTCTGCTGTATTCTCCATTCCTAGAACAGGGCTCTGTAATAAGAACTCAAATAGTTATTGAACTGATGAATTAAATTGAGTACCCTGAAAATTAAAGATATACAGTAATTTGTTTTGGGTCTCAAGGGAATGAAAACACAAGAAGGACTGAGGTCAAAGGAAACCACACGATAAATGTTTTGTGCTCCAACATCATACACCACTCTGAGGTCGATCATTACCCAAAGTGGCTGCTTACCTTTTTGCTTATTATCGAGGCAAAGTGGAACCATGCAGAGTCACATGAAGATTGAGTCATGTCACAAGGACCACAACGCAAGGCAAGAGTGGCCAAGTGGAGAGAGTGGAGGCCAGGTGCACATAGTACGAAGTGAGGTTTCAGGGCTTGGGGAGTTGATTAGCCAGGAAAGCTGGGATAACAGAGAGGGGCTCCGAGGCACCAGGAAAATTAAATGTGGAGAAGCTCGTGAGACAGTCTAGCCCAGGTAGAGCAGGAAGGGTGAGAACATATACTAACTGGTGACTTAGAAAGGCAGTGGATGGGTCATGCATCATAGTGGGAGGCAAAAGCAAGAATGTTGCGCAAGGTGGAATACAAGAGATGCCCTCTGGCAAAGGTGAGGGAGGTTCCACCGAAAGGCAGCAGGAGGTTGCCCGTAGATGCCCTTGGCTGCCTACTGTTTTTTCATATGCTGTCCTCTAATTTTCTTTTAATAGTCACTGCTTTTTACCCTTAAAGTACAAATGCATTCCATAATCTTTGCAGCTTCCTCTTAGAAGTCCATATGCTATTTAAAAGATTGAAAACCCTGGGAGAAAGTCTGGGGGCTTCCTGAAGCAGAGCTTCGCTAGCTAGCAACAGAGCTGGAGGGCGTCATCACTCAAACAAATCTAAGTCAAACTGCACGTTTTTATTTGCAATGTTCTAAAGAACTCTCTCTCTCTGTCTCTCTGTCTCTGTCTTTTTTTGTCTCTCTGTCTTGGTCTTTCTATCTCTCTCTGTCTCTGTGTCTCTGTCTGTCTCTATCTGTGTGTCACTCCCTCTCTTTCTCTCTCACTTCCTGTCTCTCTGTCTTTCTGTTTCTGTCTCTTAGTCTGTCTCTCTGCCTGTCTCTGTGTGTATGTGTGTATGTGTCACTCTCTGTCTCTGTCTCTGTCTGTCTCGCTGTCTCTGTCTCTTCTTCCTTGTAGTGCTAGAGATTGATCTTATCATTGAGCTCTCTTAATAGTTTTTTTTCAGCCCTTATTTTGAGACAGGCCTTACTAAGTTGCCCAGGTTGGCCTAGAACTTGCAATCCTCCTGCCTCAGCTTCTCCTAGGATTGCATGTGTGCACCAACCACTACCCTGACATGTTTTGATGTATTCTCAAACACCAATGAACTCTCAAAATTTGAAATCTAGTTTATGTTAATGGTCTGTTTTATAGTATTGTTCAACATGCTTTCTTAGTCAATGTTTCTTCTTACAAAAGCTATTATAAATTTTCCTGTCTAATTCTTAAGACAGCATCCATCAGTGAGAAATGAGTATTAGTTCAGTGCCTATAGAGAAAACAGGCCAAACCTAGAGCAAGTCTGAACAAAGTAGGCAGAGTCTATTACTTTTAAGCAAACATGCCTTAAGGCTCTGGCAGTAGATTCTTAGAACAAGCTTCATTACATTAAGACACCTTGAAAGCTTCATTCCTTTGAAGGCCAAGATGGAAACAGGTCTGATGAAATGCACTGAACCTCACTTACAGGTGTCCTGACCTGGCAGATTGATGTGGTGAAGGACAAAATAAAAGTCAGACTTAAAAGTGTTTACAACTAATGGAAATGCATCACGTGGCATTCAGAAATAATGGAAAATCAATACTCTCACTAGGGCGATGCAGCTCCCCAGCACACAGAGAAGGGTGGTAACATCTTAAAGGCTTCTGTGAAAGAAAAAAGAGGCAAACCATTGGCTCTGAAGAGCTGCTGAAAATTTGCTAACGTTAGTGAGAAATTTCAGGAAACACTCAATATGGGCAGTGTAGATGGTCTTCCATCAACTGTCCGGCAACTTGGTCTACTGCGTACTTCTTAAGAAGAATAAATGTTGGCTATATGACAAGTCAAGTCACATATATTCTACTCAATGGGGAGTTATTATAAGGGGAAAGTGAAATCTAGTGGGGAAAGTTCCTGGTAACACGTTTTCATGTTATTTTCCAGGTTCTGGCTTCAATGCCAGAGCTCACATTGCCTGCTCATTCTGGGGTTTATTGTCTTCGCATTTATGGTACAAAATGTCATTGCTTGGGGATCTTTACATCTGCTTCCAGAAATGGTCACATTCAATTGTCAAAATGAGTAATTTCCTCTTTGAACTATGTAGAAAGATTAATCGCACAATGCAAACAGAGTAGTGATAGTATTGTCTTTGGGAAAATTTATATTTAACACTAAGGTAATTTTTCTCTATGAACACATCATGATGGTGAAGACCAGTGGGAAGATATGTTTCAGAAGAAAAGCATTCCTCTCATGAACAATGGAAAGGATGCAAATTTGAGCTAAATGTCAGACGGGGGTAGAGGCAAACGGCCTGTAAGTTTTCTCACAATACTTTCAGTTCTATGATTTTGTGTCTTTTTTCAGGATTAGCTCACAGAATTATAGTTGGGGACATGGATAAGTTATGCACAAATGAAAGTATAATAGGATGTCAAATAGTGTCAAGTGTTCTGAAGACAGAGAAAAAGGGACTGAAAGTAATGAGTAGGGCACGGATGCCATCTTAATTGGCCAAAAGTAAGTGGCCCCAAAGGTGGTCTTTGTGGGTACGTGGAGCCTAGACTCATATGAAACCTAGGATCACATCAGCTAGAATGAAAAGGCAAGGTGAAGGTCATGAAGGAGAGTTGAGATGGCTGAGTCCAACAGGCAGCACAGTTAGAGGAGCTATGGCAGAGTGAGGGCTGTGGGCGGAGAACGGTGGGCTGGTTGCACCAGGGCAAAGCCCAATGAGGATACTACTGTGGCAGCGCAGGTATAAAATGATGGTGCTTTAACCAGAGCATCCAGAGGGTCGGATCAATGTGTACTTTGAAGCTATCACAAGAGGGTCTCTCAATGGCCAGAGGAGCTGGTAAATGGTAACAGCATCTGCCAATAAGGAGGACCCTGGAGAATCTGCTTGTATAAGAGATGAGACGGTAAGGAATACAGAGGGGCATTCAGAGCATGCCCACAGGGAAAAGATCGTTAGATATCTGCTATGGTTTGAACATCTGCTCCAAAACCTATTGACAGTTAATTGTTATCGTAACGGAATATAAGGGTGAAATTGTTAAGTGACGGATGGATTACTGCCATGGCTGTGAACTCACACGAAGCCCTCACCCAGTGCCAGCCCGTGAGCCCCCTAGATTCTAGAACATGAACCAAATGAACTTTATTGTCTATCAGCTACCCAGTCTGTGTTCTGATACCACAGCAGGAAGGCACTAAGAACACACACTGAAGCACTGGATCAGAGTGGGTTACAGAAGAGGCTGAGGCTGGAGACACAGGTGGCCTCAGTGGTGTGTCCATTATGCTATGTCCACAAAATTGGGTAAAATCACCCAGAGATGGAGCCCAGGAAGCCACAGGCAGCGGGCTACTAACAGAGCAATGAGTCACTGCAATGTTTGTGGCTTGGAAGAGAAGCCACGTCGGAGTGGACCGGAATTTTTTTGGACAAGATCTTAAGAGCCTAGGAAAGAAAAACCCACCCAGATGGATGAGATTACATCACACTGAAAAGCTTCAGCACAGCAAAGAAAACACCGGCCAGAGTGAAGAGACAACTCCAAGGCTGGAGGACAGTGTCTTCCAGTTATATATCTCACCAAGGGCCAGCATCTGGACTACATAAAGGAACTCTAAACCTCGATAGGAATAAAACAACTCTATAAAAAGTGATCAATAGATCTGAAGCGAGCATTTCTCAGGACATACAAATAGCCAACAGTACATAAAAAATAGTCAATCTAACTAATGTTTTGAGAAACACAAGTCAAAACCCTAAGGACATAGAGCTTCAGTAAGAATGCCTGCTGCCCAAAGAGAACAGGTAAGTGCCGGCAGGAATGAGAGAAAACAGCACCGCTGTGTGCTGCTGACAGGAGCGCAAACTACAACAGCCATTATGGAGAACAGTGTGGAGGTTCCTTCAAAAACAAACAAAAGACAACTAAACATAGAACTGTCATATAATCTAGCAATCTCACTGCTGGGTACATCTGGAAAGGAAAGGAAATCAGTATGGCAAAGAGACATCTTCACTCCATGTTTCCTTTTGCACTATTTAAAATAGACAAGAATTGGAAACAGAGCTGGGCAGATAGCGCGGGGATCTAAGCACCTGCCTGGCAAGCCCAAAGACCCAGGTTTCATCCCTGGTACCACACCAAGCAGGGCACCAAAACTGGGTGTCTTGGTGCACACCTGTGATCTCAGCACAGAGGAAGCTGAGACAGGAGGATCCCCAAGAGTCTGAGCTACGTGGTGAGACCCGTACCAAATAAAGAAAAAGATAAAAAGAAAAGAAAGGGAAACCATCTAAGTATCCCTCCACTGATGAGATAAGTAAGGAGACTGTGCCACACACAGCCAATAGAGTATTACTCAGTTGTGCAAAAGAATGACATCTTGTCATCTGTGATAATTTGGATAGAACTTGAGATAAAAGAAAAAACCGTGATGTGATCTCACTCCTACATGTGATCTAAAAATGTTGACATTATAAAATGTTGATTTTGTGATCTAAAAATGTTGGCTAAAAAGGCAGCTACAAGAAGCTAGGAAAAGAAGTGTCTGCTGGGGACAGGTTCTCCAGGGGGTACAGAGTTCTAGTTACATAGGAATAACACTGCATGACAGAGGGACTCTACGCAGTGACTGTTTGCTGTGTAATCGAAAAGCTTCAAGACAAGATTTTAAAGTGTTTGCCATTAAGAGTGATGAATGCTGGTGAAACATTTAACCTGATTCCACAAAGTGTGTGTGGACAGAGCATGGCCTGATCTCTTATTTAATATCCACCGTTTATGTCTGTACGAGTTAAGTTAAACTTAAAGAAAATAATGAATATCAAGACAATAAAAGCGCCAATAAAGACAGGGCTCTTTCAAAGAGCTTTGCTGTTTGTGCCCACAAGGTAAAAAGGAGGCTTCGGGATGGTCGCAAATAACATTGTTAGCTCAGAGTATGGCGAGCCTCGGTCATCTCGGTGCTCTGAGGCCTGGGCTTTCCTCTGTGTTGTTCTTAGTGCCCTTTGCAGTGACAGCTGTCAATGGCTGGTGTGTATCAGGATGGACAGAGTGGCTAACTAGGTCAGGGGCCATCCATTCTTACTGGCCAGTGCTGCCGATGTCCCAGCAGTGAGCATTTCTGACCAGTACCCTTTGTGAAGTCAAGGCACTATTTTTATAATATAGACAGGCTAAGCTCAGCATCTTGAATGCAGTAGGCTTTAGAAACACTTCTCTGTATCCAGTGCGATTTCCTTCTGCTTTCGTCTTTCTTAGTAAGACTTCAGGTTCTGGAACAGCCCCAGAGCTGTTGCCTCTGACCCCACAGACAACCCAATGATAACATGTAACAAAAATGAAATCCTTTTGAGCAATGGATTTGAACCGTCCGATTTTCCATGACTTTCTGCAGTGAGTTTTAGGTCAAGAGTGTTCATCCACGGAGCTCTGGAGAAAAATTATCCACCCTCAAGTAGCAGAGCAAAGACTGGGAAAAGAAGATATATTGGGGCAGGTTAGAGGAATGGAGAGGAATAGACTACACTTTGTTGCCTCAGAATTATATCCTCAGTGAATTGAAAAATTTTCTGAAGCTATTGTTCGTTCAGAGGTCAATGGCCAAGAAAAGTCTGACATACATTGCTTTCCGTTCTGGACACCTACGGGAGCAATAATCTATCACCCTTAGAGGACCCTGAAAGACAAACGTCTGTGCTGGGGCAAAGAACGCTCCTCAGCATGTTAGCAGCTGTATATCTTCCTGTGGACACACTCTACTCAGAAAACCTCACTGCGGCCAGAGCAGGCTTGTTTTATAGATTCCACAGAGCTCCGAGGGAGTGAACATAAAGTCTACATTTCTGTAAGTCTTCACTGGTACACTCAAGTTCCCCATCGGATGGTATGCTGTTATTGACTTAATCAGCCATCCAATGTTTCCTAGAGGTGAAGCATATTTTCTCAGAATATGAAATAATATTAATAAATAGAGAAAACACAAAGCTTTTACTTTTAAAGGTACAGATAATAATGGTCTTTGACATTACAAAAATTTTTCCATTGAGCCCAAGAAATTACTGGCAAGGAAGACATCAGAAGAAATTTTTTCAGTAGCTCCTGAATTGTATTCTATCATCTCTCTATTTGTATGACTGAGAATTCTTCACAAAACCCCTTTGTTAGGAAAATTGCTCATGTTCTTTTAAAACTAACAACAACAGCAATAATAAGAAAACAACAGCGTCCAGGAACTTACTCTGTGCCAGGTATTTGAAGCACTTAACCTAATACAAAGCACACGCAAACACACAAATAGCAGGTAGGATATTTTTTCGGATTTTTCTAGGGAAGGCAGCCGAGGTCAGGTCATCTGCCTAGAGCTGCACCATTGGTAGCACAAGGCTCTGACTGACTCCCCCCGAGGAGGCTGACTGCAAAAACACTCTGACCCGTCAGGTGAATTTTCCCACAACTCTATGCTGCAATTGCCTAACAACCCAAAAACCACATGTCACGCCAGTACGTGCTTCGATTTGGCACCAAGTGGTAGCTGTAATGAAAGTAGCATACCAAAACCTACCCTGAAGCAAGGTTCCATCTGAATGATCTTGCCCCCTGGAACCAGTCATGTACCCACAGGTCTCCAGTGTCACACGTCACTGGCAAAGCCTATGAAGTACCCAGGCTGAGGGGCATCTGGAACTCTGGATACCTGAGGCCACCTTAGAATTTTTATTGCCAAGGCATAGATGTTGATGTAAACTTAGAATGTTTCTAGGAATAAATATCAGCTGCCTAACATCCTTACGCCGCTGTTTTCCCATCTGTGACTAGTTTCATCATTGTCCAGGGCCCTGATGTCAGAGTCTTATGCCACTGCATGGGAAAGAGGGTGGAGCTGGATGACTCAGGACACACTAGGGCAGGCAAGCAAATAAGCGACTTGCTAAAAAGACAATTTTTATATTTTTTTGGAACCTACGAAATGATAAGATTTGTGTTCTAATATATTGTGGCTGTGCACAATTTTATATTATACATGTGACTAATGGCAGAGCAATAATAAAAACACCCACGAGAAATATATTATATATATATATATATATATATATATATATATATATATGTCTAAAACTTTATTTTATCTGAAATCTTTCTTATTCTGTATGCCAATGAAACATTTAAAGTGTTGTGTTTCAGAGAAGTCTTTGCCTCAAAGCTTAGTTGTTCTGGTTCATAACTGTGGTAAAGAGATGAGGCAACGTTCGTAAAGCTACTGGACACTTACTCAATATCATTCTTCACATTTGATTTGAAGTACAACGATCAGCGTGGCCAATATTAAAAAGTGCACCTGTAATGTTACCGTGAGGTGGACGCCTCCCAACACGTCTCCATGCAGGACATCAGATTCCTAATGAAATGTGTCATATTTAGACATTTTACAACCAATATCCTTAGGCACATGCGAAAACAAAATGCTGGACATTGGTAAGTGGGAAAAATGACCTGAAAATAATTTTATGCCACCTCAGGATAACAGCTCATAAAATTTTTACTCATAAAAACTGGTACGCCTGTGGTTCTGAAAATTGACTTTTAATGCACAAGAAAGTTATATGGAAGCAATATTAAAAACGAAATATAAAACATACAATGTTGTCTTCAAGCTCTGGCTTATACTTGTGAGCCACAGGTAAATGTGAAATTATCACACTTGCCAGCTGCCGGAGGTGTTTCTCTGTGGATATGGGCCATGTTAGACACATACATCAATTAGTGGTATATTTTCTAGATAAATCCAGGTACACATGATTCACTGTCTCCCACTTGCATATCGGTTGGCAAATCAGCATCATTCTGAAATTGTGCTGGTGATAGACTAAATGACGTCCCCGAGAAAGTGACAAAGTGCTCTACAACTACAGGATTGGCTGACTGGTCTCCCTTATAATTGTTAGTTACTCTGACTCTTAGTTCAGAGTCTTGGACTCTGCTATCAGACTGATTCTGAAATGATCCGTTGTAACAATTGCAACCATCACTTAATCATGCATCGTCTTTTCAATGAATCTGAAATAAAAGTAGGGCCTTCTTCTTTCCTTCTCTTACTTATGGACAGTAAGTAAGCAGAATGATCCATTGCTTTCATGCAAATGACCTTCAGGATGCTCTAGGCCCTGGGCACAACCTCCAGCACCCCAAAAGCACAACAGCTCAACCCATTTCAGGCTCAAAAGTTATCTTTAAAAATGAAATAGAGGCTGAGAGGATAGCTCCTCGGGAGAGTGCTTGCCTAACCCATGTGAGTTTTTGATCCTCAGGACAGCAAACAGTAGTAACAACAAAATAACCACTATCAAACAAACAAAACACAATGTGCTCTAGTAAAAAATAAAAAAAAAAAGATACGCTAGTTAGCACAGATCAGAGAAACATCTCCCCATTGTATTTGCTGGCCCCCAACTGTGGACAGTGTGAAACGCAACATGATCACAATTAGCAATTTTTCTATATTTCCAAGTCAGTGGTGTGCACTTTAGCATGCTCACACTAACAGTGTGATCAGCAGGTTACTCACATATAGCCCAAAATAAAGAGATGCCCTTTATATGACAGGAAATACAGTTCACTTTTCTAATATGAAAAGTTCTACTTAACACACCCGCACTGGACCCTGGAGCAGGTACAGCAACATCACAGCAGCCACCACGTGGTGAGCTCCCACGTCAAGCAAGTTCTGGGTAGCCCTTCCCATATACTTCTTCCTTGTTTTCTCCTTACAACAGTTCTGGGGAGCAGGTTTCTTTTTGCCCATGTCGCAATTATAGACCCTGAAGTTCCTAGAACTGTAATTTTCCACTGATTTTTCCACTGTAATACAGCTAATAAGCAGGGCTGTGCAATTCCCTCTAAGTGGTTTATTTTTTTATTGCATTTTGATTGTCCTGCTTCCAAATGACCTTAGATGAGTGTCTTGGTTTAATTGTTGTTTCTTCTGTACCTCCCACTGGATCATGTACAGGTGCTTTCCACAGCTGTATAGAAGCAAAGTCTTCAGCCCACCTTTCTATTTTATTGCTGTCTCTTCTTCCTACTCCCAACTATTGTTGATTTCCACGATTGCTCTCTTACACTTAAATTTACCATGCTTCCTCTGCTACCACTTCAAAGCCAACAATCACTCTTTTTTCCCACTTTACAGCTGTCTTAGTTACTTTTCACTTGCTGCCCCGACAGGTTTCAGTCCATATTTGGCTGGCTCCAAGGAAGAGTGGCACGTGGCAGAGGGCAGCCCTTCATGACAACAGAAAACAGCAAAGAGCAAAGGGAGGAGCAGCAGCTGAGGCGGCTAGCAGGCCTCTCTCCCCTCCCTGCATCTGTATGCAGATTATCTGCCTCATGGCTTGGGTAGCGCTCACACCTATAACCTTTGCATTGGATCATGAATTAATCATGAACTGTAAAAGCTTCCCAAAGGACTCCATGAGGTTTTGGGGGGACAACTGGGCACAAACCATAACAACAACTAATCTCTTTACTTATTTAAAAAATTATTTTGTCTCTTATTTGTGCTTTGGTCATATGTTTTCTAAATATGTACATGCTCAATAATTATTTGCATCATTTGCTATTCTAAGCACTGAAGAGAAACCAAGTACTGATGCTAGGCTCTGCTAGATACTCTCCAAGAACTTAGTAATAAAATCACAAACAAAAACCATGTGTATCCTGACTTCCTAGAGCTTTCAGTCTAGCAGGAGAGTTGAACATTAATCCAATAATGATGGGATCAGTAACTAAAGTCATTAGACAAGAGAGAGAGACAAAAGAAATAAGAGTAGGTAAAGAAGTTAAACTATCATTATTTACAGATGACACAATATTCTACTTGGAACAGCCAAAAAAAACTCAAGCAAGAAGTTCTAGAATTCATAAACTAATTCAGTAGCACAGTAGGACATAAAGTCAATACCCCAAAATCAAAAGCATTCCTCTACACAGATAACAAACACATTAAGAGAGAAATTAGAAAAATAATACCCTTCACAATAGTATCAGAAAGAAAGAAAGACCCAGGAATTCATCTAAGAATGTGAAACATCTACACAATGAAAATTACATTACTCTGAAAAAAGAAGTTGAAGATGATTGTAGAAAATGGAAAGATATTTCTTGCTCATGGATAGGAAGAACCAGCATTGTGAAAATGATCATACTCCCAAAATTTTCATAAAGATTTAATACAATCCCTACCAAAATATCACCAACATACCCCACAGATCTAGAGAAAACATTCCTAAAATTTATTTGGAACCAGAAAAGACCTAGAGTAGCAAAGACAATATTGGGCAACAAAGGCAAGACAGGAGATATTATGATCCCCAACTTGAAATTATACTAAAGCTACAGTGACAAAATCTGCATGGTACTGGCAAAAAGACAGACCCAAGGACCAATGTAACAGATTAGAAGATGCAGATACAACTACAAACACACTCAGATATCTTATCTTTGACAAAGTGCCAAAACATGTCCACTGCAAGAAAAATAACCTCTTTAACAAATAGTGCTGGAAAAACTAGCTCTCCACATGCTGAAAATTAAAACTAAACCCAGGTCTACCACCATGCACTAAACTAAAGTTAAAATGGATTAAAGATCTAAACATTAAAACAAAAACAGTAAATTTCCTGGAAGAGAAAGTAGGCGGAAATCTTGAAAACATAGAGGTAGGCAGGCAGTTCATGAACAAAAAACAGACTGCACAGGAAATACCTGACAGAATCAACAGCTGGGACCTCCCCTTATTGAGAAGTTTCTGCGTGTCCAAAGAAATCACCAACAGAGTGAAAAGACAACCCACACATTGGGAAGGCATCTTAACCAATAATCACTCAGATAAAGGTCTTATACCTAGAATTTATAAAGAACTAAAAAAAAAAAAAAAATTAGGGCTCCAAAATTTAAAGACCTAATCCAAAAATGGCCATCTGAGATGAATACACACTTATCAAAGGAAGAAATGCAAGAGTCAAATAAATATGCTCCATATCACCAGCCATTCGAGAAAAGCAAATTAAAACAACATTGAGATACCATCTCAACCCAGAAAGAATGGCTATCATAAAGAAATCAACTAAGCATAGGCCAAATAGCTCAGCAGATTAAAGTGTCTACAAGCAAGCACAGGGCCCTGCCATGCTGACCCTGCCCCCAGGGCATGCTGAGACGGCAATTGAGACTGGGCATGGTGGTGCATGCTTGTAATCCCAGCATTTGGGAGGCTGTAAACAGGAGAGATGCTACAAGTCAGATCTAGTAGTGAAACCCTGAATACCCTGTAGACCTTTCCCTAAAATGCAGGGGGAAAAATCTACTAATAACAAATGCTGGAGAGGCTTGGGATAAAAGGAACCCTTCTCCACTGCTGGTGGGAATATAGACTGGTACAACCTCTATGAAAATCAGTGTAGAGACATCTCAAAAAACTAGGATTGGTAATCCTATTCAATCTAGCCATTTTCCTTCTGGATATTTTCCCAGTAGTACTGAAAATATCATATAACAATGATATACGTGCACCCATGTTTGTTTACTTTTATTTGTTTTTTAATGTATTTAGCACAGGTTCTACAGGTCTTACTACACAGATCAGACTCATTGTCATCCTCCTGTTCTCAACTTCCCAAGTACTGGGATTATAGGTGCACGCCTCCACACCCAGTCTAATTCACTATCTCAGTGCACCCCAGGGGTGGGGCCAGCATTGTCCGTCAGAGATCAAACCCTGGTCCCTGAGCCTATCTAAGCAGGCACTTTAGTCCCCTGAGCTGTCTGATCAGCTGCACCCATGTTTATAGCACCACAATTTGTCATAGCCAAATCTTGGAAATAACCAAAAATGTCTATCACCCAAAGAATGGATGAAAAGATGTGATATTTTTAGACAAAGGAGTGTTACTCAGCTATAAAGAAAGACAAACTTGAAGTCT
>PVKN010006263.1:0-28885 GCA_004027915.1 Capromys pilorides
GTAGTTTGTCGATATCCACAAAAGATGCCAAAACACAAAAATGAGAAAGGACAGCCTCCTCAATAAATCGTACCAGCAAACCACATTCACATGCAGTGAATTCACAGCTTGACCACCGCATACATGGTTCCCAAATAGTAACACTTGTTTCCAGTCTGGCCCACTTTATACTCTAACACATGCCTTGCATTTTGTTTTTTACGCTAAATTTCTTTCATACAAACTTTCAGCTGAACACAGTAGGGGTTTAGAGACAGCTGCTGTCTGATAAAATATTAACTACTCGGATTTATTGCACTCAAAAAAAAAAAAAACAATGAGAAAAGCGGGTCTATACCACACCGCTGAACACAAGCCATGTGTGTACATATATGTTGCTTTGATAAAATAATAGTTAATGGGGTAAAATAAATCGGAAAACATGCAGTTTTTAAGAATCAAAAGAATTTCAAAATGCACCTGGCAGAGAGCAAGAGGAATCCACTTGCATCTGAGGGTCAAGTGCCCATCTACGCATCTCCAAAGGTATAATCAAAGGAAACCATTTGCAGCAGGTAAAACATAGGGAAAAATTTAATAGCACTTCATTAGTAAAGTAAAAATACAACTCTATTAGCAAGTTCTTCCTTGCCTGAAGCACCTCCCTTTGACTGAATTTAAAGTAACTTTGCAATAATATCAAAGAAAAGAGATACATGCTTCACTTCCAAGGAATTTAGTAATTAAAGTGTTTTATGCTTCATTGTTAACTGTTGAAAGAGTGTAAATCATTTATGAACAGAATAATCCAGAAACAGGATGGCCTTGTATTTCTTGTGTATGTAATCCTGAGTAGAAGATGGAGTACTTTCTGATACTCAAATAAGAAACACACAATGCCATCACCAACTTGCAGTGGTGTTCAGTCTGCCCACACAACAGAGAGAAAAGCCAGATAAGTCATACTGCACTAGAACTCAAGCCAGCTTCTGAGGGCTGAAGTTCTCTGAATCAATTCACTGGGAAACTTGAGTAGGCACACCTATCAAGGAGCAATTCAAGTAGAATAAATGTGTAAACTACTTTGAGTCCCTTCTGGAAAATGGGAGGAAATGGAGATGAACAAATACAGTATGAGGGGATAAATAAATAAACACACAGCCCAAAACAAAAAGAATTTTTTTCACGGAACTACACGAAGAGGACAAGGGGCAGTGCAGAGCATGTGTCAAGGTGATAGAATATTTCCATTCCTCTGTGGCCACAGCTCCTGCTGTTATCTTAAGTACAGATTTGCACTCAGATGACAAAAATCACTCACTTTTGAGTGAGTAAACACTTCTCTCTCTGGATCAACCCTTGGAGGTCTACCGGACTCAAGTTTTCATCATTCTGTAACTTCTCCCAAAAATATGTGAAAAAGGGAAATCCCTGCCCATGTCACCTGAAAATTTTGTTACAAAAATATGTTTTCTTTCCAAAATTTATGCAACGCTCAATGCTCTCAGTCTTTTGGCTGTCAAAATATAATCTGGAGGGGAATCAGGAGAATAGATGTCTCCTAAAAAGGCCTGGAATTAATTCTGTGAAACCAAAGGCAAAATGTCCCTTTGTGGAGGACATAAGCAGGCACACATCAAATATGAATATTTAATGTTTTAAGTACATAACTATTTATTTTTAAAAGTACTTTGTTGCATACAAACAAATATATTTGTGCACATCAGTACCACCATCAAAGGGTTTTACACAAAATATTTCCTCCTTGTACTTCTCATAAATAAATTCATGTTGAAGGGCCAAGAATAGTTTCGGTCATTCATTCCTTCATTCATCTATCCCATCAACCTACCCAATTAGCTTTTATTTGCCACATGTATTTGGGGCAACTACCTTGTTTTTATAGCATATGTAGTCGCTGCAGAGAAAAGGCACATAAAACATGCTCATCTACAACTATAATCAAAACAGAAGGTTATTACGCACCATGAGATGTGTAAATTGTTTAGGGAGATCAGAGGAAGGAGAGCTGAATCACAAATGAGGGCCTGAAGTAGGAAACTCTTAATAAAAAGTGGATCTAAATTGGTTCTTGAATAAGTTAAATCATTTAAGTACACTTAATAATTTAATTTCAATATAACCTGGCTAAAATCAGGCAACATGTAATCAAGCTTTCCCATTAAGGCAGAGATGTGTTTATAATCTGTGTCTAGTTATTTGCATTTGAGCCAAGATAATGCCTAATTTGGGGAACACTGTAAACTACACATGTAAGCTGGAGGGCAGGCTAGAACGCTGCTGAACATCCAAGTGCTCCTGGTGGGCTCTTCCCAGCCTCACTTAACCCCATACCTTGTCTTCTACTGAGTAGGGATAATTCTAGAACCTACCTTATGGCAAGATTGAAAATTAAGTTTAAAATATATTAGAATACTGAGTATGCAAAAGACCTGAGTATATACATAGCAGAAAGACACTGCTGTTATGTATCACTGGTGAGGTCCGCTTCCCCAAGACCCTCAGAGTCACCTGAGAAAGATGTGTACAAGTGAAGACCTGAAACTGCCAATACCTGCCCTCATATTACAGCTTATGTTCTGAGCAGTTCTACTCATTCTGAGTGTGTGTGTGTGTGTGTGTGTGTATGTTCACGCACATGTGTGTGCATATGTGTATGTGTGTGACTCAAAGAGTACAGGAGGCTGCAAAGTGAGGTGCAGAGTTCTATTAGATGGCACTGAACAGCAGCATGCATCTCTTGACAGAGCCAAGAGCCCCGGAACAAAAGCTAGAATAAGCATTTTCCAAAATCTCAAATCCGTGCCCAAGTGCAGGCTGCCAGAAACACACTATCGCAGCTAAGGTGCCACTTTCTTTTCTCTGTAAAACAAAGAGCAAACCTGCCATCTCTCCTGGGAAGCTCTCCAGAGAGCATAGCGATGTTCCGGTGAAACTCCAGGTACCGGGTGGCCCCAGATCTCTGGAGGAAGTCAACTCAGGGTTCTCCCTCAGCTGTTTCCTGCTATCATAAACCAATGCTTCATATTTACTGCAAGCAGCTCTGTATTACTCTCGGTTATTAAAAGGAAACTATTATAGGTGAGCTCTGAGGATATTTCTGAGCATTACTTGGTAATTCATGCTTTGGGGAAAAGATAAAAGTCTGATATATCTAGAGATGCATTAACTTTATCAACTTTGAGAGAAATAACAATTAAAAAAATATTTTATTCCTCACCACCTGCTTCATCTCTTTCCAGCCACCCAAGAAAACTCTGCATTTTGAGTATAAAATATTGTAATTGCATCATGGTAAAGAATCTGTGCTCTCTGATCAATCATGACATGTGAACATGCTTCTAGATTCTACACACCCTAGGCCAAAACAGGTGTGCAGCAGTCTGAGAGAGAAAACCAAACAGCCTGAAGTCTGATGAATGCCTAAAACGTGAAGACCTTTATATGAGAAGCAGTAGAGCACACATCCCATTGTTGCCACAAAAATCATAAATTTTATTGCCTAATTTCCAAAGAGCACAGTCCATTAATGAACAGGAAACTGTTTTAATAAGTCATAAATTACCGTAGTGTAAGACTTTAGGCCACTGGATCTTCAATAAAAGCAAAGCTAAGGCCTTCCCACGAGAGAAGAGCGATGAATCGTAATGAAAACAGGAGCCGGTATTTGTGTTCATAGTTTACTTTCATATCTAATACCCTATAAAGAACATCAAAGAGACACTGTTCTCCCTATTTTGTAGATGAGGACAAGCCAAGCATTTATATCTAGTAAGTAACCTAGGTCAGAATCAAAACTCAAGAGTCTAGGAGTAAACTGCCTATGGTGAAATGACCACACCAGATTTCACTATTTGGAAGATTGAGTAGATTTCATTTTGAAAATACAGAAAGAATACATGAATATCTTCTTTGGAACGGGGTGTGACAGACATGAAATTGCATGTACTATAGAAAAAAAAAGCTAAAAAATATTTATTTAAGTATTTTATAATTTTTTTTCACTGCAAAAAAGCTCATTGTAAAACTACAAGCAAGAAAAATACTAATAAATTCACAAGTCAAAAAGTATCATTAATACATCAGTATGGATATGTATGCAGAGATGATCCTGTATGTTTTTAGTGCCCAACAGTGGATGTTTGAAGCAGGGACCATCCTTCCAGATGCCACCTTGGTTGTCTACAGAACTACAGAACTGGATTAGCTGATATAGGGGCCACAGCTGCTCAAGAGATATGGCAGATATACTTTTTGATGAAATTGTACAATCTAACAGATTTTCAACATTCTTATCTTAAGGAGGCAATCTCTTTCAAACATCTTTCAATGTGAGATTTAATTTTTCTACACAAATTGATCCTTCATTGGAGCAAAAGCATCATCTCCCTTCTGAAAAATGAAAAGCTGAGGACCGCAGACACCTTCATGGTTTATCATCCATCCCATGCGGCATCACTGAGCATCTCCTTCAGAAGTGCTGAGGGGAAGGTGCTAGAAGAGAAGGAGCAGGCAGGTGTGGAGGACTGTGGAGCTGGACAGCCACTGTAGCACCTTGCCTTGTGACTCCAGGTGTAGTGAGAAATGGCACAAGCTCCATTGCTGTGCATCCAAAGCTCCACCAGAGCTTCTGCTCCATAAGCTTTCGTGCTCGTGCCCTTGGCTACACCATCTATGCACCCGGAACACCCAACTGTAAAGTTAATGAAAGATGGTGCCTGCTCCTTCACCGCCTCATGCACATTATCTGACCTTCTTTCTCCAGAGCCCCTTTAGTTAGAGACTCTAATCATCTCCATTTTAAAGATTTGGAAATTAAGACTTGGAGACATTGATTAGCTTGTCCAAGTTTATGCGCCAGATTTATCTGACTCCCACCACATGTGACTGCCTTTGGAATATTGACCAGGGAAGGACAGTCAAAACAGATCAAGTTAAGTTAGTGCAGCTGCCCAAGAAGGTATCAGATGACCTGGTCCCTGCCAACTTTCCATCTTGTCAGCCTAAGCTTCCCTGAGCTTCAGCCCATTTCTCAGCTCAAGAAATAAGCCGAGCTCTGTTTCCACGAGAAAATCTTTACACTTGTGGGTCTCTCCACTGGAAAACCTGGTCTCCCCATGCGCAGCAAGACAGCAGATGAGTGTGTCACTGTCAGCATCACTCACTAAAAATAACTTTGCTGGCCATTTAGTCTAGCATGTTCTCTCTTCACAGCACTCTCCTCACCCAAGTTAGAACATCAGAGAACAGGGTTTCAGAGAAACCTGCCTAAAATAGTACTCTCTATGTAAAAATACACCTGTGTGTCCCTAGATACACTCAAATACACATATATCCTCATCAGAAGCCCAGGTTAAATATAAACACAAGAAAAAAATGACAAAAGTGCAAAGAAAGTAGAGTGACCTGAAAGCATTACCCTCAGATTTTATTACCCAGTGATTTATTTCTCTGGTGCGTATGACTGTGGAGACCTTCTACCTCTCTGCTTTCCTGCACTTTCCAATCTTTGGTAATTAACATTTATTACTCTCATAGTACATTTCAAAAGCATAATGGCAATTCTAAAATAAGCAGTAACAATCCTTTTTTGCACAAAACATTTTTTACTTGAGCAGATGCTGTTCTTCTTTAGGTTCTTTCTATACTGAGCATCCAAAGTAATTCAGAGATTACTGTGTTGCTATTGCCATGTATGGAATCCTTTTATTTCACTTCTTGGTGGGTTAGACAGGTTAGAGGTAAAAGGTATGGTTTCAACAAGAAAAATCGAGGGAACAAGCAGTGCATGGAGAAATGCCCTAACTCACACACTCAGCTTAAGACAAAAATCTGCTGTAGCAGAAAGACACATAGGACCCTTCACTGCAGGGCAGCAGGTAGGACCCTGCTCTACCCACCCAACCTCACCAAAGCCCACATCCAGACAAAGCCAGTCAGTAAGAGGGCATCTCTCCCACACCTGAAAGCATCTTTCCTGGCCAATGCTCTTAAAGATGAAAGCTGCCCAGGAATCACGGGCCTGAGGGATCTAAGGAGGTATGGGACTGCGGTCCAGGGCAGAAACTACACTGCAGCAGGATTTTAATCTGCATTAATGCTTTGCCTGAAAATGCCACTTTAGGAATTTTTCATTTACTTCAAAGTTAATGAATTCTTCACTTGGGTAACTGGGACAATATGCAATTGTTTGGCCAAAGGCCAAAATACCTCCAAGGCCCTGCCTGCTGTTAAAGATGTACCAGTTAGACTCACAGAGGAACGTTTGGCACAGACCACAGGAATGAGGAAAAAATGCTCATCCTCCTTACCTCCTTAACACCAGAAGCCAAGTCGAAATATATGTGTGTGTGTGTGTGTGTGTGTGTGTATGTGTGTGTGTGTGTGTGTGTGTGTGTGTGTATTTCTTTTCAAAAAAGAGTAATTGCTGACACAAATATCCATATATTCTAAAGAAGTCAAATAACCCTCAGTAGGGCCAGCGACATGGCTCAGCAGTCTAAAGCACCTGCTTAGGGAAGCTTAGGCAACTTCCAGAACTGCTGCTCCAGCTCCAGGGCAGGCTGAGCCGGCCATAAGAAAAGAAAAGAAAAGAAAAAAAAAAAAAAAATAGCCCTCAGTAACTGAGTCTACTTGTAGGGGTAATTTTAAGGAACAAAATTCTGATAAGAAGGAGCTTATCAAAACAATTGTGCTCATCTGTTCTCAAGTCCCAGGGAGCCAAGCTTGTGTGGCAGTCACGTCAGCATAGGGCCGGGCTCACAGCTCCTTGGAGCAGGAGGAAGAAAGCTTCACATACAAACAGGTGATGCTGGACATTTTTATTTTGGGTCAAGAATTATTAACACTAAGCTAAAAAAATAAAACTATACAAAGCAGATGCTATGTAGATTTCTATAAATTATGTACCTTAAATACACGAATTGTGTACCTATAATGTTTAATGCTCCATGCTTAATGCTCCATTATCTGTCGGTCTGTCGGTCTGTCTGACTGTCTGTCTCTTTTTGAGACAGGGTCTTGCCATGTAGTTCAGACTGACCTTGAACTCGCTTTGTATAGCTCAGGCTGGTCTCAAACTGGCAATGATCCTGCTGCCTCAGCCTCCTGAGAGCTGATATTCCCAGAATGTGCCACCGTGCCTGGCAAACAACTAACATCACTAGCACACATACAACTGAATGATTTCTGTTTTAAAAATAAACTTATTTATCTTCTGGCTCCACTTCTGAAGTATTTTCTGCCTAAGTATTTTAAAGTACTGCAGACTTCAGCCTGCAGTGGTCCAGCCTGCTGCTCCCATTATTGAAAGTGCTTCAGTTTGTATGCTTTTATCCAAACACCTTCCTGCCTTGTACGGTCTTCTCTTTGCTCTTATCTGCCTTCTAATGGCAGGAAAAGGGAAACAGTATCATTGTTTGCTGGGGCAGACAGTGTGGGAGAGAGAGAGACACTCACTGGTGGTGGCTGGTGACAATCACCTAACATCCACATTAAGAATTCCAGAAAAAAAAAAAAAATCCAGAATAAATTTTGATCTTAAAATGCTGACTGAGAAAACTTTCTGAGCAGGAGAAATCATTCATTTATTCCACTAAACAGGAGCTCAGATATATTTAGAAATTTCAAAATGGAGATTTCTCTATTTCTCTGTGCTTAGTGGTCCACAGATGATTCTGCATAAGTTTTATTTGTTTGCTTGTTTATTTATTCATTTTTAGAGAAGAGGGAGAACAGATACAACTTTGGGGCATGGAATAATGTAATGAAAGTGTGGTAAAACTCCCTATAAGAACTAAAAAGAGCAGCTGGTCCCGGTATAGACCACAGCACCATCTTGCATGCTTTCTTTGAAGGTGTTATTATTTCTGCCCTATTTTGGTGAGGTGAGTGACTTACATTTAAATAGTATTGCTCTCAACTGGCCAGGCAATGGCTGTGTCTAATCCAGAGGGCTGACACTGAAAAAAATTTTACCATAGTTTCAAGGTAAATCCTGAGGGGATTGGACTGATGTTGTCCAAGGCAAAAGTTACACATTTTGTTATACAGGTCTTGTTTTAACTTGCACTTAACCACCCAGCAGAAAAGTTTAACCACAAGGCATAAAAAGTGAAGCCAGATTAGTATGCTGAGCTGTAAAAAGCGCAAGTCAACAGTTTCTGACATTGCCAGCTCTGTTGATAACCCACTACTATTATGGACTATTGGACTATGCATACAACTACTTTCAGTTAATTCAAAGAGAAAAACTATTTGCACAAATAGTGCTTAGAAAAGTTATCATGTCTGCATTTTGTACTCTAAACTACTATGAAGACAACAATATGCACTGTATCAATTATTGTGACTGTTATAACATGTTTTGAAACTCTCATTGTTATTTATTAAAATAATAAAAAATGAAAAAAATAAATATATACATAATACAAAAAATAATAAAAATAAAAAATAATATTGCTCTCTAAGAAACTGAATGTGCTTTGTAGACAAAAAATGGTTGCTAGAGAGAGGAGCATCCGCAGTATTGTGTGCTTTTATCCAAATACGGTGCATCTGATCGACTCTGCCCTCCCTCCGCTTCTCAGGGAACCCTCCAGGGACTGCCAGTGCACCACTCTTCCTGATTCCGTAGTAACTCATGCGCCAAGAACCATTCACAGGTCTGCAGCCAAATTTGGATCAATGTGCAGCAAGAATTTTTGCTACAACTGAATTCTGGTCCTGCAAGATGGAGCACAGCTCACTGGAGCAGGTAAAAATATCCTCCAGTGTCTGGGGATGGAGAAGCCAAAGCCCCACTGCTTAGATATGGGACAAGTCTACTCTGTAAATCAGTTCAGACATGAGTTAGGACAATAGTATGTGTGAAGCAGAAGAAGAGTCTGCAGTGGCAATCCCACAACTGTAGGAAAGCCAAGAGGATTCTTCTCCAAAGCCCTCAGAGAGAACGAGGCCATGCCAACAATTACACCACGGACTTCTACCCTCTGATCGTGTGGGGAATAGATCTCTGCTGTGTTAAGCCATTTTATTTTAAGGTAAATTACTATGACTGCTTATGATACTTAATGATGGCCGCCCTAGAGAAGTAGTGCAACACCTACCACATCTAACACACACACACACACACACACACACATGCACGCACGCACGCACACACATGCACGCACGCACGCACACACACCTCTGTCGCCACCCACCACCAGCAGGTCTTGCTTTTTCATGTCAGCAGCCAATGCTGGAAGGCGGACTCTGGTGCGAATGCTCTGATCCTATATGTCTGGCCCTGCCTCAGAAGATACGTAATTTAGATCACTTCTGTTTTATACTCAGACTTTATGTTGAGTTTGATGTGTCCCTATTTTCCATTCTCACAGAGGAAAAAGACTGACATGAGAGTTCAAAGAACAGTCATTTTAACCCATAATTACACAGCTGAGGTGAAGAAGGTCTAAAAAATTGAGACAGTGAATCTTCTTCCAGCAGAATCAGACTTAGAAATCAGAACTCCTGACTAACCCGATCAACTCCTCCAGACTGCATGCGGCAGAGGTGAGTGCAGAACATTTCCACATCTACTTCAGAGTATAAGGAAGCACACTGTGCAAAGCACGGACATTTGACCCCCTGATGCCAGCTCAATGAGCCCTCATTGCACTGCCTCAACTATGTCCTACTAACTTTACAAGAAAAACGTATGAGCTATGCACAAAGATAAACTGACTGAACTAATCAATATGATGTCAGTGGTTATATCAGATTAGGACATTTAAGATGCTCTCCAACCAACACATAACTAAAAAATTAACTCTACATGTGATGAAAATCAAATTACTCAGCAGTCTTCTCAACATAAAAATGACAGGGAATTCTGGCCATACAGTCAGGGAAAAACTTAGCAACGACGATGGATGTGATGGCATATGTATAGAAGTTCACCCAAAGCCTGATGCAGTCATCGTCTTCTCAGAGGAGGTTGGGTCTAGAGTGAATGATGCTAAGATCCAGTGTGTGTGATTACTAAGTTAGTCCACTGACTGGTTAGGCACAGCTCTGAATGTGTATAATGGAAAGGCTCATCCTGGTGTGAGTGCTACCTACTAGAATGATGTGTGACATAGTACAATGGAAGGAGCAGAAAGAGGACTTCGATGGTTGCTGGATGCTTGCCACCTCGCTTCTTTGTTGCCCCCTGCCTGCCATGGACTGTTTCTCCTCTGCAAAGCCACCCTACCTTGGGAGCCAGGAAGTTATGGACTGACACTTCTATGAACCGTGAGCTACAATAAATCTTTTCTACATTACAGCATTAAGGAAGATTACATGGAGTATCTAGGCACCAATGAATGAAAGAGGGTGCCTGTGTCACAGAGTATGCACTGAAGGAAACATGAATAAACAAAGCTACTCTTGGTTCATCTTGTTCTTTGAAAGTCTTTTCACCTGCTACCTTACAAGTCAGAGTCTAAGATATGATCTCCAAAATGAAACTTCTAAGCCTCAACTTGGGAAAACTTTGGGAAGATGGTAAAATGAGGTCTGTAAGTCTAATATCATAACTAAGAATCCCCACTATTTCAATTTTTTAAAAATAAATGCTCTAATGAGCTCCCCAGAGCTGCAGGTAATTTGTATAGTACAGCTCCTGATTCATAGCCAAAAGCTGTTATGTGCAGTTATACAACTGATGTGCATCCTCCATGGAAAATATTTTTAAAGTACAGGTTCTGTGATATCACTTCCTTTATGCATACATTCATTAGAGATTTCTTTTATTTTCCTGTCTTCTCAATTGATACAACTTGTCATACTGTAATTGAGATAGTGCTTAGCTAATTTTTCAAAATGAAAATATAAACTGACATGCAAATGTATTTTAGAGTTTAACTAACCCGCAAAGTATATGTAGATATTATTTTCTAAGGCTTTAAATTACTAAGCATCTCTAACCTTAAATTAAAACTATCATCTGCTATTCTCAGTTACTAACAGAGAAGTTACTACCATCACATGGGGATGAATTATAATTTTTTAAAGAACTACAAGTTTCAAGCTTCAAATTATCATGCATATTTGGAAGTTACTGTTTCTTCTTTTAATCAGGTATCCAGGTCCCTTATATATCTTAAAAGAAACAAATAAAATTTCTGTAACCTAGTGTATTGTTTAGTTTGTTAAAATTTTTACTCTGCATGGACTAGAGGGGAAGCAGAAGAGCAGGTATAACTTGCACTGATGGAACAATATACAGTACTGAAGATGGTGTCGTTGGGAAAAGCATCTTTCACCAGGAACACTGTAATCTCTATTCAAATGTTCTCTCTGCTTTCATGCTACTTCCAAATCATCCATTTTCCATACAGAACTACTACACCTCTTCCTGGTGGTTTCAAACAGTTTCCCATCTTTTGCAGAAAAATCTTGAAAGTTCTTGTCTTTCAAGGAACACTTGGCTGTAGCTGCATGTGGCATAAAAAAGCAGGCTATTTTTTTTTTTGCGGGACCAGGGTTCAAACTCATGACCTTGCACCTGCCAGTCAGGCACTTGTGCCATGAAGCTATCTCCCCAGCCCCATATTTTTTTTGTTTTTAATGAAAATGATGTTGATGATACCAATGGCAAAAGTAGCCAACACTCAATGAACACCTGCCAGCATCCTTCTAAATGTTGCAGAATGTACAATTATGCATGAGTTGTAGTGCACAGTGAATTCTTCTAGCAATCTTATGATGTAGGCATATTATAAAGAGGAATGCTTTATATAGCTTCAGTAACTAAGATGCTGACTATATCACAAAAAGGCTATTTGCTCCAAAACAAGTGAATCTGATCAAGCACACCTTAAAAATATAACCAAAAACTGTAAAACATAATGCACTGGAAATTGTAAAGTCTACTTGCTTATATAATCTGCTTCCTATAATAAATGAAAGGTAGCCCAAATGATATGAAAGACTCTAAAAAGGTAAATTCCAATTAGGTAATCACAAAGAATCCCAGTATAGAACAGAACACTGTGCAATTGAGCTGTGGAGTGAGGGATGATTTTTTAAAGGACATGGAAACAATCAAAAAACCTGGACCAGAATGACTGCTGATCAGCAGTGATAGCCTTTGGGAACATAGCAAGAAAACCATAGTAACTTTTAGAAGGATCTGAAAATTATGATGAAAGCAAGAGAACAAAATGGCTTGCTCAGTTTTGTTCAGTTAAGTTGTGCAGGACCATGCTTCCCTTCCCTGCTTGGGCTACACATACAACAAAGGTGGACATGCGTCAGGGATTGTCTTTACTCTCAGAATTCCGTGGAGTAGAAAGAAGCCAGAATGAAGCAAAAACAAAAGAGAACCTCCTGTCTCAGCCTTCTAACTCAGCTGTGCAATCCAAGAAACAATGCATCAGTTAATTGGAGGGTCTACAGATCACAGTGTGGTTCACAAACCTGGAGGACTGGGAACCCTGGAGTACTTCTAAGAAACTTTGAGAATGGATGATTTTCATCAAGGTACAAAATTATAGACTTTAAGACCTAGTGAACAAATGAACAGTAGATCATGAGTAAATAAAAAGCAAGAAACTGTCACACAAAGAATAACGTGGATTGGCGAAGTGGTGGCACACTCCTGTAATCCCAGCATTTAGGAGGCTGAGCCACAGTGATCACTATAATTTCAAGTCCAACCTGGACAACATAGTGAGTTCAAGGCCAGGTGGAACTACATAGTGAGAACCTCCCTCAAAAAATAAAAAATGTGGATCATGAAGAAATTGAATCAAATAAATGTCCCTTTCTTCTTTAGAGAGTGGAGTGTGAGAGTAGAACCATGAATGACAGCTAGGAGGGACAGCTAGTACCCTACATGGAATGGTCAACGCAGTCCCTACTTCGAAAGGTCCCATGTCCTCTCTTAGACCTAAAAGTTAACAGGAACTGACAAGGTCAGTAAGTAATCAGCATTTTCTTTCATTTTCGCTCCAACCCTTGGAGGCAGATATAATGATGTACTGATGGGCTCACAGAAGATGGCTTCCTGAAGGTAACCATTATCATGGAAAGGGAGGCTTGGGAATCTCCAATTATCATGCTTCTGAAGAGAGCAACAAGAGTACTTCAGGCGCCCTAAAGGCCTGGCCCAGGAAAAGAAGTTGGTGAAACTGCTGATGTGCTATAGAGTAAGAAAGACCTGGAGTCCCTGGAAAGAGCATAGACTCACTATTTTGGCTCCAGCAAAGAGAGTACAGAATGTGAGCAGAGGACGGAACATGAGTAAGAATGAGACAGCACCTCACAGGAGTAGCATTATCTAGACGCAGAACGGAAGGCATGAGCTTGTGAGCTTTTCAAGCTACAAGTACCAGTCTAGGGCCTACACAAACCCAGATTCATGACATAATGGTGAAGGTCCCTTTTGGAGTACATGCGTGTCAATCATGCTGGTCCTAAGATGTCTCTTTCTGATGAACACCTTCTAAGAAACAATAATAAGTGGTGTGACTATTTAAGGTGAGGATCGGCACTCAGCTGGAAAAACTGAGAAACTCTGCAACCATCTTTCTAGTTGAACACAGAAAGCACAACACAGTTGAATGTATTTGTTCTCATTCACTCTGCACTGTTGCTCTGGAATAACAGCGATTTGTGCTACTGACTGGGCCAGGCCTCTCAGAGACAGCTAATGAGGCAGCCAAGCCCTGGTGGCTGCAGCTCTCCAGATGGGTCTGCTGGAGTATTCCAAGCAGTGCGATGCCGATCTTATGATACACTGGTTCTCTGCAAACTTTTCTCTTTCAACCAATATTAAGCACTATTAGCCAAAAAGAAACACCAGA
Source organism: Capromys pilorides (assembly GCA_004027915.1). NCBI lineage: Eukaryota > Metazoa > Chordata > Mammalia > Rodentia > Capromyidae > Capromys > Capromys pilorides. Next base: position 13,836 of record PVKN010006263.1, read on the forward strand.
GACAGCAATTGGGCTGGAACTGATGGCTCCATGCGCCATTTACCTCCCTCTGGAAGTTGGTTGCAGTGTGTTTACACCAGCTTATTTAATTTTGTTTCCCTTTGTCACTTAACCCGCTACCTTGGAATCCATGAGCAAGAGCACACACTGGTTCATGATTTGTTCCTAAGCTCACAGGCAACAGTAGGCGACCCTCTCCCTGTCTCTGCTTGGGAGGGAACCATTCTGAGATACAACCCTGTGCTGCGCAGCTGCAGGTTGGGTGACAAACACCTACATGGGGAGTAGGGGCACTGAAACAGTAAGGGAAAATACCCATTTATTTGCTCGAGGACATGTAGCCCGAATAGCTCTTTGAAGCATAAGTGAACAGTTCATGAGAGTAATGGGACAAAGACTTTTAATTTACCATCCTGGTTATAATATAACACTTTTCCTGATGGGGAGAACTTGGGCCAGTTCTTTAACTCATCTCCCCTGCAGCTTCCTTTTAATAAAGTGGAGACGACAATAATAATAGTACGTGGCCCAGTAGACCAGACTGAGAATTAAATGACATGCTGTCTACCAACCATGACAAGTCCTTAAAAACTACTCATGAGAGTGTTAAGTTGGCATTGGTTTTATTTTTATTGGTTTCCTTTGGCACTTCCTCTGCAGTGGTGAAGATTTTAAAACTAGAGAGGTTGTGATGATAATCATCCCATATACTAGTGCCCTCTCCACCCTGTGGCCTTCTGTAGAACCACCTGTCCTATCTGCATGGAGGCACTGCATGTTGAAAGCCAGCTGTCTTAGCACCGGCAACTACAACTAATGGGTCACCATCCAAGTAGTATAAACAGTCCAATCTATTTGCCCAATTTTGGAGACCGTGGGCTGTCCAAGGTGTAAGTCCTGGAAGATCTATTCCAGTTTACAGGTACCTGCCTCATCTATGTCTTCTTACTGACCAAAAACAGAGGTTCAGGAGCTCTTGAATATTTTCTCAAAGGGTACTAATCTCTTCAGGAGGACGCAAGCTCACCACTAACCTCCATCCTAAGTTCTACTACCTAATGGCACCCATTAAGAACAAGGACATCAACAGATGACACTTAATGCATAAAACGACAGCTCTCTCAGTACCAAGCACATCTAGAACCACCTCCTTGGGTCCTATCTACTAGAAAGCTCTCTTTCTCTTTCCTTTTCCTTTATTTAACAACAAAAATCGTGGTTTCAAGAGTTCTGTGTGAGATTCCAAGTGTTCTTTCCATAAAGCCCATGATTTCAGAAACAGACTAACATCCCCCTCACACCTTCCGCAAACCTTTTACAACTGTTAGACTTAACTGGCCTTGTCAAAGATTGTGATGAGCACTAAATTTCTGCTGCCTACTGGGGAATCATCCACACACGAAAGTAGACACTCTATTAATACAAAAACAATATTCCTTATAAGACACTATACATATTGACCTAGTTTTTGGAACCAGCATCACCTCTCTTTCTTCTTAACGGAGAGGTGCTGGCTGCTCGCCTCAGTCCTGTTCCGCACTTCCTGCTTCTCAAGTGGGGTACAGCAAGAGACAGCAATGACAGCAGTGAACACAGACTGTCAACACCCACCAACCACAGCCATAAGTCACGAGGACCACGTATGAGAAACAGTACCTGTGACAGTGTGTTCCATTTTTTTAACTCAGCACTTCCCATCCTTGCTGTTCTCCCTCAGGATTTCTCCACCAGGGTCCTGAGTTCATCAAGGAGAATCAGTAAACATTTCTCATTTCCCTAAGTATGTTATTCTGTGCATCAGATCACTGCTTAATACCTTTTGGAAATAAGTAAAAAGCTTATGTAATCCTAAGGGGAAAAAAAACATTCCAACAAAGCCTTCTCTAAAAGTTGTCACTTTGTGTCATTACTATTTCTACTTGAAAATAAGCCAGCATTCTAGTTCCATTCACAGATAAACAGTGTCATGCGCCCTTTGTATCTTCACGCTTAGCACTTTCTCAAATTACCCCAGGAGCTTACCTGTCACATGTAACATTAACCCCCTCCCAGAGCAGCAAAATTTGCTAAATTAAGCCCACAAAGCTTCCATGTAATTGATGATGGCCTAATTTAAATTTAGATTTCTATCCTGTTAAGCTATAAATAACATAAACATTTTGCTGAAACTCAATGGACTTTTCAGGGACAGTGACAAGGAGTGATGGCATCAGAACCTCAGCAGAATCATAGGCAACCTTGCTAGCATGGACAATGTCCTGAGATGTTATAACAACAAGATACTGTTTGTCATCCATAAGCTCTCACAGGCTCATCTCCCTTGGTCTTTGCAGGAACCTGGGGCAGTAAATTTGTGTGAACGGTAAATAAAACTGATTAACAGGAAGAAGTACCTTCAAATGATTTTGCTGTTATAAGTGATTAAAATATATAAAGACATGGAAGTTTCCCCACTTTTCTATTTGTTCTGGGAGATATCAATATCAAATCCATACCTGCTGTCAATGGCAACATATCTGGCTTTCACAAGCCCTGGACCATGGAAAACACAGACTATCTGTAGGAAGTGTCAACAAGACACTCAAAAGTGAGCTCTCTCCCACTGCTTCAGCAGCTCGTGGACACAGTAGCAGACAGGACTCTGTCTCAGGCTGAAGGTCTCATGGTCTCAGGATGGATGCGCAGCCCTGAGAATCGCCATCCCACTGACACACAGCAAGCACTGCGCAGAAGGTCCTACTTTTCCAGTGGTTCATTCCCTCTTTAATTGGGGTACATCATCCTTTCTGCAGCCTCCAGCACATTTCCCTAACCTCTGCTGGCCACAGTGATGCTAGACCCCAGGTTAATCACTAACAATGGGGAATAGAATAAATAGGGCATTGAAAACTCCATCCATTTGGAACATCATTTGGCACCAAAAAGATAAACACAGATGAATTTTTCATCCACCTACTTTACCTTTGTAATTTAAATGAATGAAACATTAAATGAAAAATAAAACTACTGCAGAGCAAAGATCATTAGGAGTAGAGGCAAAGGTGACTTGAAAAAACTCAGATGAACCGGAGATTACACAACACCACTGCCAAAGGATACCTGACGTACTTCTTGGAGCATCCCTAAGGGACAGACAGCCCTACTTCAAATTTAGAGAAAAAATTCATGAATTAATTGAAACCTAAGTATTTTATCAAGGGATGACCAAACAGCTGAGCGGATTAAAGTGCCTGCAAGCAGACACAAGGGCTGGGCCTGCGGTGCTGGCCCCAACCCCAGGGGTGCACTAAGAAAGCAATTGAGACTGGGCTTGGTGGTGCACGCCTGTAATCCCTCTTGTGAGGTTGTAAAACAAGTGGATCACTATGGATCACTATGAGTCCAATGTAGTACTGAGATGCTGAACACCCTGTAGACCCCTCCCTAAAATACAAAAACCAAAACAAATAAAGAATTTATCAATCCCTTCTAAAATAGTCAACTGCTTACTGAACACAAGGGAGATTTGAACTGATAAATTCAGAAAATTCAAACGACAGAGAAGAAATTTAAGTGAAAATATTAAGTCAATCAAAGTTGACCAGAAAGCTGGAGAGAGAGCACCGTGGCACAAGTGCCTGCCTGGCAAGTGCAAGGTCATGAGTTTGAACCCCAATCCCAAAAAGAAAAGAAACTAAAGTTGACCATAATCCCATAAGTCAGCATGCACTGCTTTTAACAATTATACCTCTGTGTCCCATGTTTATTTAACAAAAGCATTCACACTTTTATACCTGATTTTCATACTTCACATAGTATGGCATTTTTCTGTACTGTGATTTTAAGGATTGATTCGTGTGCTTACATGGTAAAAACAAATTGCATTAGCAATCTTTTGGAAGTATTTCTGTGATGAGCTTTCTTGCACAATACATTTTAAAGGGAAATTACCGGACAAAAGATGCATATTAAAATATTTCAGATTAAATCACGCTCCAGTCCATCGTACCCAGGATATAATCCTGCTGGTTAGCATCATCAAAGCTAATGCCAGGCTGTCAGATGTAGGAAGAGTTAGGCCTTTCTGTAAATAATTGTGGCAGCATCAATTATTTGAATCCTGGAGACAGGGGAGGGTCTGAGCAGGACAGCTGTCTTCAGAGCCTCACTTCCAGCTGAAGAACCTCTACTTTGGCTTGTCAGGAAGCAGTGGCCCTCTTGCTCCCAGGAGAGGAGACCCTACCCTGTCGCACAGCAGTCGCTGGTGCTAGATGCATCAGTGGCCTTGGTCTCCCCCTGCAGGTACTGGCTTGTCTCCTTGTGCCTGAAGGATGGGGTTCCTTTAGTTCTGCAGAGGTGCATCCCTGCTTCCTCTGCAGCTGCCCACATGGTGCATCGGCAAGCCTCCCTCCCTTTCATGATCCCAGCGACCCACAAACCTGGCAGCATCTCAGAGTCACTGAGGCAAACTTAGATAATAAACTACCGATGCCTCTTTACCATCCCCCCTACCCTCTCAGGAGAGATTCATGGAGTCTGGGCATAAGTACAGTATTTTTACATCTCCTCCATGTGATACAAAGTGCATGCAGGTTTGAGAAGTACTGATAGCATCCTCACTCCACTGCACCTACTAGAAACTCCCCCACCTCCTGTGGTGTGGGTGTCTCGTGATGAGTTTTCAGTGATGATAAGAGTCCCCATGTCTACTACCCCATACCAGTTTCTTAAATGCTTTGTTTGGGTTTTCTTCAATTAATTCTACACTGTTTCTAATTACTTAAAATATGTTCACTCATATATCTAACAAGCAGGAAGAATATGAACACATAAAACCATGCTCTCATTCTGAATTGCCACACCTCTCCGTTTCCTGCTTGTCCTCACCTCAGGGCATGGGGTCAATATCTAACTCTTATTCAAGATAAAAAAAAAAAAAAAAAAAAAACCACAGGCAGGACTCCCGATTGCTTTGTTTCTGTTTCTCTTCCATGTGGATCCTTCCTCTCTCTAAGGCATATCCAGTCCAACAGTTTATCATTTAGCCAAATGTCTCCACTCTAGCCGAAGCTTCTAGCCCCTTTGGACAGAAATTTGATAGTGCCCCTTTTGATTATCTTCCTGGCACAGTGTGCTCCTTTGGGTTACAACTCCATCTAGCACCCAAAATGAAACTGTTCTTTCAGCTCAGGACTGGATCCTAGACAATGTTTCACAGATCTGTGCTGGCAAGACCCCAAGGTCAGTAGTGGAAACTAGAAAGTCTATACCAGTAGGATGAAGGATCTGTGCTAACAGGCTGAGGGATCTGAACTGGAGCCAGGAAGTAATGCTAAAGGTAAGAACCAGAGCTCCCCGCAAAAGTGCCATAGCTATCCTCAGCCACCATGAGGTCTAGAGCTCCTCTGAGGATGAGCAAAGCTGAGCTCCCATAAGGAAAGCCAATATGATAGGCTTCTCCAGGAGACTGAGCAGTACATCAACCTCCCCTTCAGGGCCAGGAAGCAATGCACAAGTTGAGGACCAGAGCTCCCCAAAATGAACCTCAGCAATCCCCAGTGACAACAAGGTACCTTGTTCCTCCCATAAGAACAACCAGGTTCACCAGGAAAGTCAGTATGGCAAGTTCTCCCAGAAAAATAGCCCAAGAGAACCAACAACTTCCAACAGCTAGCCCATAGCTTCAAAATGGCTTCCTTAACAGCTCCTTCCAGTTCTCCGCCACTTCTGCCTCTTACGCTGCTGACAGCAACCCTCATGGGGACCTCCCACACCCAGCACCAGGCTGGTTCAGTTCAGTCGGGTATTGACCACCAGTTGACATCCACCACACTTCTCTTTTCACACCAGAACAAAGTCCCTGACACCCACAATTTAAATAAGAAATGATTTATTTGGGCTCATGGTTTCAGATATTTCAGTCCATGATTGGCTGGTGCAAAGGCAAATACAGCATAGAAAGCTGCTTAGCCCATGGCAGCTTGTGGGGGTGAGCAGGCAAGAGCCAGAGACAGCAACATCCTCCCTCAGAAGGCGGGCTTCCAATCCTGCAGCTCCCCTCTGGGGTCACCTGTGGACAGCCACCAAGCTACAGATGAGTACAGTTCCTACATCAGAAAGCCTCTCTCTGAATACTCAAGCCTCGTAGGGTCATGTTGGATCCCAACCCTATCAGTAGGTCCTTACTAAGGAGGAGAAAATTGAATGCTTTTAAGACAAGCTCTACGCTCATGCTGCTAACTTCTCCCAATAGATTCATCCCACCTTAAACCATGATGAACATTTTCTGTCCCAAAAAGTTTCAGTAGAAATGGAAAAAAACAAAGCCTTAAACTTTCATGCTCTGAAACTTAAATCTACTCTTCCTGATTTTTTTCTCTCTAAAATGTGTAAGGAAATGAGGAAAATGAAGATTGGAAAAAGTCAGTGAGACAAATTTCACCTTTGAGCAAAGAAATATCATCCAACTTCATCTCCCCATATGGAATCTTCCAAAATAGGTGACAAAAATCTATCAACATACACTTTGGAAGAAATACTTCAGAGAAGTATCCTCTACTGAGCCCTGAAAACCAGTTTTTAAGAATCATCGGCTTCAAGAGCAGTATGAACAGGGATGACTGGAAAGAAAATGAAGCTGTCTGGACTTCAGGGACACACCTCCTCTTCTCTCATGTCATGGTGTCAGGAACTAAGATATCTGAGACCAACAGCGAACACAGTCTCAATCTGAGCATGCCACACTGCCAGAGTAGCCAGACAGAAGGGTGTACTGGTCACCCTTCCCTTCCTCAGAGGCTGAGAAGTTCATGTCCAACAGCCTGGAAACGGACACGGCTTTTGCTATTGAACTTTATCATGGGATTTCAATTCCCATGTTCTTCCTGCTTGAGTTTCTTTCAAACATCACTTGCTATGTATAGTACTATTTCACTTTGCTGATTAAATTTACTTCCTAAAATCAAACTTTGAAATTAGCCTATCACTTGCAATCATATTTAGTCTCTCATCATTATTTTGCTTTGCCCCCATTCTCCCATTCCTCCCGTGGCCTCCTATGTAAAAATACTCAATTGTACAGCACCTTGGCTTATGAGATAACAAATATCTACAGAACTTACAGCAGCCTTAATGGCAAAGAGGGAGCCATTATTTCAGTTTTTTTCAATGAGGGAATGGAATTCAGGGAGGCTGAAGCCACTAAGTTCACAGATGCAATAAAAAGCAAAACCTGGATTCAACCTGATTTCCCTGACCAACAGCCACAGCACCACACACAAGTTCACAAACACAGACTGACAACACTCACATCATTAAACATGTAGCTATGATCTAAGGGAAAATAACAACAATTCCACACATCGAGTTCTAATTGCAGATTTTCAATTTAATTAATGGCAACAGTATCAAGAGTGGAAAACAAAACACAGCATTAACATCCAAAATAAATGGAGGCCAACAAATGGTCCACTGGATCAGTACAGAGTGTGTCTGGACCAAATCCGAATGTGCGCATCAGTCCATCTGGGATGTGATCAGAATTTATCTCTCTGTGACATGACATTTGTAAGTTTATTTTCCTAGTGGAAAAAAAGAGGTAGATGATAGAGCAACAACCCTCAATCTTAAAACTGTAATAATTAAAGGATTGATCTGTCAATCTAAAGCCTTAATAGGGTCTGATTTTTAAATCCAAAACAGTCATCTATATCTGGTGTTAGCAATAGTTCTATGCTAGAGGTCCTGGCGGGAACAATCCGCAGAGGTGAAGCACACAGGCTCCGTGCCTGGCATGGGACCACTGCCATTCAAAGGAAACTGGATACCACAAATCAGGGAGCCACAGGATGTTGACATGGGCTGACTCTTCCTCTAGGAGCTCTTTTGTAATATGGCATTTGAGAAGCCAGTGTCACTTGGTGATTTGATGGTCACCTACCTCTCCACCACCCCTGGAGCTCACTGTGTAGCACAATACTTACTAGCTGGGAAATTGTTGCCTCAGAGGCCCAGGTACAGAGCAGTTTCGGTCAGTCCTCGCCAGAAGACTCCACCCCGACCCCAGCTCCACAGCCACCCCAGCTCTACACCCACCCCAGCTCCACTCTCACATCACTGCACAGCAGAGGCATAGCAAATGGAGCACTTGGAGGACAGGACACTGAGGAATATTTACAAAGTACAGGAGAAAGGAGCAGCAGTCTCTGGATATTGTCCATACTCAGAAAATGTTGCAACTGACGGTCTCCAGGTTATTCAAAGTTATTTTTGATTTGTGTACATGCACAAGCTTGAGCTTCCACGGTGGGCTGAATGGTGTCTCCCATTTCTACGTGGAAGCTCTACCTCCCAATCCCTCAGAAGGTGACTGCATTTGGAGAGCAGGCAAGAGATGCTTAACTCAACATGGGTCAGATCTAATGAGACAAATGTTTCTCTAAGAAGACAACGGTGAACACACACGGCGACACCAGAGATGGATGGGTTGAACAGGCACACAGGGAGACAGTGGCATCCACCAGCTAAGAGAGAGGCCTCAGAAGAGGCTTCCCTGCCTCTACTAACCTTAGCTTAGACTCCAGCTTCTTTAACAGCAAGAAAGAAAATCTTGTTCTCTAGGCCACCCAGGCCAGTTGTACTCTGTGCTAGTAGCAAGAGCTAACAACTATAATCTCCATGCTCACTATGGAAGAGCAGGTGCACTTCGCCCATCACCTGAGGTCTCTACCGTCTCTTCCTGGAGTACTGCACCTGGGATTTAGAAAGAGTCCTTTGCTAATTAAGATGTATACACAGGCAGCAGTAGTACTTCTAGGCTCACTACTGCCTGGCAGCATCTTGGGCTGCAAAGTTGCTCAGATGATGTGGAAACATCATACCATGAAGTCCTGGCAGACAGGATAGGACCACCCTCACTCCAACACCAGCTAATGAGGTCTACCCTGGCCCCTAATTAGAGACGTGAGGATGAATCACCAACATGACATTCTGCTAAGCCTGTCTGTTGGACAAAGGCTTTGTTTGTTTTGTTATTAAAACAAGGCAATGCCTAAGACCTCAGAGGGGCTTGTAGAAGAAAAAACATTCTGATACTTTACTGGCAAGACTTAATTGAACGATTTTCCTGGATAAGAATTCAGAAATTTCACGTTTAAAAAATATAAATGCTTGTGCACATATTGGCTCCAAAATTTTCATTCCGTGCTCTGAATGTGCAGGGTAGAATTTTACACAATAATGATCAATTTTAAAGGAACTAAATTCCCAACAACTGATTAGTCCTTTTTTTTTTTCAGTGTCCGAGATTGAACTCAGGACCTTGTGCTTGCCAGGCAAGCGCTTATTCTACTGAGCTATGTCCCTGCCCCCCCAACAAGTGATTAGTGTGTAACATTTCAATGTCTATATATTTCAGCAGAGAGCCATGAAAGATAAGGCGTGAGCTATTTCCAAAAAATTACCCCAAAGAAGCCTTGAAGTATAATGTCATTTTCATGAACAGAAGACACAGTCACAAAACAAAAGTTTGGTTAATTTTTAAAAAATGTGAGCCATTATTGCTGACTGGTAGAAGTACAGTTGCTTTTACTTCAGAAACCGGCAAAGTGAAGGGGAGAGAGTATGATAGTAGAATCAGTAAAGCAGAGATTCCTGCTAAGATTCTCATCTCTAATTTCAAAAGCAACTTTGCTTACAAAAAAAAAAAGAGCCTAGAGCCCAGAGATCCATAAGTTCCCTCTGAGGTCTGGAACAAACAACTGAGACACACAACCGAGCCTACATTCCCCAAACGAGGCAAAGGTACCCCCTGTGCCTTAAATATTATTCCCTCTTTCAAAGTCACTCTTCAAATTCTCTCCTTTCCAATTTTCCATGGATGAAAAGAGGAAGCCATAGGTAACAAACACAATGATAAACTTCCCAGACCACAGCTCTCCAGCCTCTCTCCTGGTCTTTATTCTCTTTTTATCGGGGGTGTGGGGAACTCAGGCCCTTGCACTTGCCAGAGAAGTCCTTATTCTACTGAGCTATCTCCCCAGCCCCTCTCTCCAGGTCTTTTTTTTTTTTTTTTAATTATTATCACTTTTAACAAGAAATAATAATGTGACAGTTTCAAAACATGTTAGTAGTAAATTTCCAATAGTTGGTACAATGTTATCCTTGTAGTAGTTATTTAAAGCACAGGATGCAAACATGATAATTCTTCTAATCATCATTGGTATAAAAATTTCTTCTCATTGAACTAAGATAAAGTAGTTGTATCCATAGTCCAATATTCCATAATCCAGGTCTTGATGGAACCCCTGCCCTAGAAATGCTGGTCCAACACTCTCCTGTTCACCAGGGCTTTTTTTCAGTTCACAAAACAGCAGAGTAGCAAAGTGGATGTGAGGGAGGAGGCAAACAGAGAAAAAGCCACACAACTTTGGGATCCATGGGCAGACACCTGTACCACTAAAGGCTGCTGCAGCAGAAGGCTGATGGCCAGAAAGCAGAGCCAAGCAGCCCATTCATCAAACAGGCACCTGGCCCCACTTCCCTTCTTTGAATCTGTTTCTCACATAGCACAAGGCAGCAATCTTCTCTCATCTAAAAGCAAAAATATTCTCAGACATTCCAAGCACATGACATCCCTGGCACAAAAGCACCTCTGTTTTGTGCAGATCAAGAGGTGCAGTTGATTGCATGTTGCTGGCTATTGAGGATTAAAGTGGACTTCCCAGCACAGCAGTGAAAAGAAATTGATGGGACTGCTAGAGTACTCTTTGGGAAAAGTAGCATGTGTGGTCTGTTCTGATGCCATTTGTCGCATACCTTGAGGAGGAATGAAACAGTTCTAGCAGAGTAGCCAAGGATTTTATTTGGCAAAGTAATAAGTCTGGGGAAACGGGAAAGAACTGCGCTGAAACTCAGCAAAGGTTCTGGATGTAAAGTATCACTGGCCAAGGATCACCTTTCCAGGGCGTGCTCACATGAGGGCTCTCTTTTCATGATACAGAGCTCACCAAGGGGCAATTTAATTCAATTTTCACAATGGGAGTGCAATACATAAAGACATTCTGCAGTGAGCAATTAAAGTCTTCAAATCCTAACACTGAGATGTGTAGCTATTTTATGGCCACCAGGATGTAGAGCACACACGCATCTCCTGCGAGCGACTCTGAGCTACTGCACAAAGGCATTGAGGAGCACCAAGGAGATAAGAATTGCAAACAGACACGTGTTTGATGCCTATTTCTCTGTAGAAGGATAAGACAAAGAATACAAATATCATGGCAGAAGTGAAGGTTAAAAAGAAAGTCACAAATAAGTATAAAGTTTTGGTCAGATAAAATTTTATTCTAAAGTTTTCTCTTTAAGACTTTTTGTTGTTGTTGTTGTTGTTCTGGGGAGCTAGATCAGCAGTCTAAGCACTTGTGTGGCAAGCACAAGGACCAGGGTTCGAGTCTCAGTACTGCATGCAGTGCAACCCTATAATAAAGTTTAAAAAAAAAATAAGATTTACTTCAGGATCAATGCTCAAACTAGTCATATTGTTGCATCTTAATATTTCAAATAAGACACCGAAATCCCTTCAGTTGTAACATAATATTTAAATTTATCTTAAGGTTTCAAATTTTAAACAAATTTTACATGTTCTTCCTCTTCCTTTCTACAAATAAACCAGTATTGCTGCTATCAATCCAAGGAGCTGAAAGGCTTAAAACCCTCTTTGCCATTCTACTAAGGAAATACTTAAGCACCAGTCCTTGCAGAGCTTAGATGCAGAAAACCCATGATAAGGTAGTAGCAGGATAACTTTGCTTCCTAAGCAGCATGGTCTACTTGACCTCTTCTCTTTAGGGTTAACTTTTCTGTGTTATCTAGTCATTTAAAAGTAATAGAGCTGCTCAGGCATTTATAGTGCTTGGCTATTTGAGTGCATTGTAGGAAGCAGCATTTCATTATTTACCATAAATTACTCAGAGCTGCTCATAGTGAAAGATGAGCATCACCCTTGTGGTACCACAGAAGGGAACTTACAAGCTCAGAGAGGGGCCAGTAAAATAGCTCAGCAGTCTACAGCCCCTGCTCAGGGATCGTGGTTTGACCTACCCCCAGGGTGAGCTGAGCCAACCACAAAAGAAAAAGAAAAAAAAAAAAAAAGAAGAAGAAGAGGAAGAAGAAGCTCAGAGAACCAAATGATGGAAAAACACAGACTCCACACAGCTTTTGCCAAAACTCTGATCCATTTCACTATTTTCCTTTCAAAAATGTCTCTTCTAGTCAAACATACAAAGAATGGAATAAATATCCCACAGTATACACTATTATTTTAGTCGATAAGATAAATAAACAAAAAAAATTCTAGGCAAATAACACCAGCATATGTCAGCTGACATATAATAAATGTTGACATCAGTAAGATTATCAGATCTTACAAAAAAAACACAGGAGAGATGCGATTGGCTAGAGATGCTACAGCAGCATCTGCACTGTCCGCAGGGCTAGAGCCCCTCTACCTGGTCACAACTAGCAAACATAGAAGCCACAGGACTGAGAGTGTCACTCTCCTCTCAGGTGGACCAAGGTGAAGAGCGGGGGTGACCTAGCTAATTTTAGCTGCCCTGTTAGGCCACAAAAGCACAAATGTGTTTCTCCTTCATATTGGGAGCTCTACAGGAAGCTGCATAAAATCTGTATCTTCCACACTGCCTGGCATCTCCCTTTGTTCTTCCTCACCACAAGACAGGTGCAGTCAGGGAGTCACCTGGGGCTTCGTTCTAGACACCAGGCAGCAACAACAACATTCAATCCCAGAAGGTGTGAGCGAGCTCTGGAAAGAGGACCCCACATGGAATCAGAAAGGCACCAAGACAATCACTTCGTGCAGGAGCTCTTGCCTCTGAGAACTCTGAAGGCAGTCACAAGTTAATTTAGGTGAAATGGTGCAATCAAGAGTTTCTGCTTGCTATTCTCCTTGGAGCTCTACTTGCAAATTTTTTGATATTCGAAAGCTGTTATTTTGGGTTAAATCTAGGGCTGTGTTGACGTGACTGTGGATAAACTAAACATCCTTAAAACACAGCAATTCTAGTGCTTTTGTAGCACTCTCAAGCAGCACTGGAATGAAGTCAATACTTAAATATACCCCGCGCCAATCAGAGACCACATCTTTAAATAATTTGGAACCAGTTAGCCTTGGAGAATCTTTAAAATTCATGGCTTGTTCCTAACTCCAAGTCATCCTGGAGCATTGCACACTCTGAAAATCTCACACATTCTGCAACTTCCTCGCCCTACACCTGTCAGGCTGGCTCTGCCCTCCCTAGCCCTGCCTCCCTCAGCGCCACCCTGAGGAAAAGCTGAAGCTGTATCCCTGCCTCCCCAAGGGCCTTATGGCCCACAAAGACAGTGGAGGTCATCTTCTACCTTGCCCCAGGTTCTTACTCCCTGGCCTCCCTTCTCAGTTTCTCCACCTACAGAAATTCTCCCTTGAAAATATGTCAGCCCTGATGATATCTTCTGAAATGTCCTATGTGAGTATTAGAATCATGACTTTTATTTTTTTTGAAGATACAGATGTATGTTTATTTCCATGAATTACAAGTGCAATGCTGTTCTTATTAGGAGACAGACTTCATGTAACCCATTCTCCATTGCTAGAAAGAAAGAAAGAAAGAAAGAAAGAAAGAAAGAAAGAAAGGAAGGAAGGAAGAAAGGAAGGAAGGAAGGAAGGGACAGCTGAGAAATAATCACACATGTTAGCACTCATCTGGTCTTCTCAACAAGGGTACATGAATGTTCTCCTTGAGCTTTGCACACTTTCATGTCTGCACAATGGTGGCAGAAGCTTTTTTTGGGATGCTAATATGGTTTTATACAGTAACATGTGTGGAAAATATGACACACCTAAAAAAAGCCTTATTTGATGCAAAAATAAAGGATCCAGCCAGAAAGGATTTAGGAAAAAGGGACATGTTATTATGATGGGTCTCTCCAAGCCAAGAACCTAAAATAGTAGAAGCTTCAGGCATCAGGAAGATCATCTTGTCCTTGGAGAGGTCAGATGTTGAGGCTTAAAGGACAAACACTCAGAACTGAGATCCTGAGTCTATAAGATGAAACTCAAGCCACCAGCCTACCTGTGGATTAGTGAACTAAAGAAGTATTTTGAAAGATTTATCTGTTAAATTGGTATGGATGTAAATGAAGAGTGCATGTATTATGATAAATTTTGGTGAACTGAACTCACACACATTACCAGCTCCCAGCACAGCAAGACTACGTGAGCAATGCAGAGCTCAGGGCCAGGGGTCCCTTTCCATCCTTCCATTCACTTCTTCCAAGAAATTGCTTCTTGTCCCTTTACACTTAAGTATCATACAATAGCTATATTTTCATTTTGGCTTTTTAAAATTCATCTCTGTTTATGAGTTATCTGTGACTCTGAGCACCATTCAGCACATGGCCCACAAATCACCCCTTTCCAAAGGAATGCAGAGTTTATCTGTGCAGGGTTCCAGCCCTTAATCTTGTGATTCAATGAAAGGGTTCCAGCATCAGGTAAATCTTAAAATCATTCATCCCACTGGTACAGATCTTACTTTAAAACCCAAAGACTACCATCTACCCTTTGCAATTTCACTTTCTGTCATCCTTGACATAGATCAGGTAATGAGTTAACATATATACAACTCATTGATTTCAGCTGGCTCTGTCTAGCTATAGCAGGATTACTATGGATTATTAACCTCTACAGACTGGAAGAGCCATTAAGTAATTTACTAAACCTTCATCATCACCTACATCCTTAAAAGATCAAGGCCAATTGTCAAAGGCCCAAGGCAAACCACTCAGAGTCCAGCAAGACAGCATTTCCCAAGAGTAAATGAAAATGTGTTTGTATCCGTATACATCTGCATTTCACAGCAGGAACATAGCTCAATCAACACATTAATGCTGACACCACCAATTAGCACACAAACTCTTCAACTTAAAAGAAAAAATATCAAGTCTTCAGAGAAGTAACATCAATAATTGAACTGATTCACAGAGCTCACTCTTTATTTTTCCCAAAGTTTAATATC
>PVKN010006264.1:15092-29080 GCA_004027915.1 Capromys pilorides
GGTTCAGTGGTCTAAAGCGCCTGCTTAGGAGGGCTCAGGCAACTGCGGGGACTGCAGTTCGATCCCCGGCACCACATGCTGCGCCAGCGCCACCACCAGGGCAGGCTGAGCCAGCCACAAAATGAATAAATAAAGAAACAAACAAACACAACAAGCAAACAAATAAATAAATAAATAAATAAAATTAAAAAAAAAAAAATTTAAAAAAAAAAAAAAAAAAAAAAAAGAATGCATACACTCACGTGCCGCAAAAGCCTGCGAACCCTGAAATCTGCACCCTGTTCCTTTAAGACCTGTTGGCCTGAATCCGATCAAGGCTATGGGATGTTTAGTTTTGAAAAATAACGTCTACTAATAAAACGTCAAATATTGGGGCTGGAGGCATAGCTCAGTGGCTACACCTAGTGTGGTTGCTTAGCATGCACAAGGCCCTGGGTTCCACCCCAGCCGGCTAACCACTAAACAAAAGGTAAACATCATATGAGGCCAGGCGTGGTGGCGCACTTGGGAAGCTGAGGCAGGAGGATTGGTGTAAGTTCAGGACTACCCTAGGCTATAAAAAGTGAGCTCAAGGCCAGCCTGAACTGCATAGTGAGACCCTGTCTCAAAAAGACAAATAAATAAATAAATATATAAATAAACAAATAAATAAATATCATATCATATCATATAAAGGAACTAGGAGCCATCAGTAATATCCAACTAGCCTAAGGTTGCTACTATTAATATTTTTCGTCTCTTTCATTCATGATTGTATGGTTTTTAGCAGTAGGGATCATTTTATTCTTATGTCTTGATTCTATTTTACCAAATGTTAGGTCTTTAGCAACTCCCATGCACTAAATATTCTCTGGATATATCATTTTCAGTGACCTCATATTATTGTTATGCTGTAATTCCTTGAGGCAGGGCCTTAGCTGGGCATTTATTAAATTGTTCCCTATTATAAATCACTCAGCAGCAGCTATCTCGCTATGCTCCTCTGCTGATTTCCCTTGAGGTCAGTTCTGGAGCAGGGCTGCCGGTCAAAGGCCAGGAACCTTTGGAAAATTTTGGAAAGCTCTTGTCAAATGGACAATGCAAAAATTGCCCTCCCCCACGGTCTAGGGTCCAAGCCCTCCCCAGCCCCTGGGTCAGCAGCCCCTCCGCTCAAACTCGGTGGCTGGTGAGTGCAGTGGTTTGCGGCAGGATTGGACCTGGGTGCCAGGGACCCCAGGGGAGGAAGTAGCTGCCGTCCACCATTTGGTCTCAAAGGGGCTAGATTTGTTCTTCAAACACACAGGGCTAAGGCCCTCCCAACAGCACGAACTCCTTGAGCTCTAGGTGCCAGGGAACAAGTTTCCCTACTGCATCCACCCCAACCCACACTGCTAAGCCCCTGCCACCTTCTGAGACACTTCAGGACCAGGTGGCAGGATGGGCCCTGAGTCCTGAGGACTTTCTCACGGGGACAGTTCTGGGAGTTTACTGTCCATCCAGGCGTTCTAATACCGAATCACACTGGGAAATCTTTCTTGTTGATGTTTGAATAGTTGTTCTAGTAAAGGAAAATTCCAGAACACAATGAATAGTAAAATAATTAGGAATAAATTTATCCCCCCAGGGCAGAGTACTTGCCTAGCTTGCATGAGGCCCTGGGTTCCACACCAGCCTGGGAGGAGGGAGCAAAAGTTAAATGTCATATAAAAGAACTGGGGGTTGAGCCCAGGGCCTTTACACTGAGCTACTTCCCTGTGTCCTTTCTATTTTATATTTTGAAACAGGGTCTTGCTAAATCACTGTGTTGATCAGGCTGTCCTCAGACTCGCAGGTCTCCCACCTCAGCCTCCCACAGTGCTGGGATATAGGTGTGTGTGTGTGTGTGTGTGTGTGTGTGCCACCATGCCCAGCCCACACTGGAAAGTCTTGCCTCCATTCCTCAGGATCTCTCTAAACTCCTGTTTTGTGAGCTGTAAAATGGGACTGTCCTGAGGATTCAGCGTGATCACATTTATAAATCTGCCTGAATTCGATCATATTCCTATTGCATATTAATAACTACTATTCCTATTAGCAGTGGTGCATTGGCATTAAGTATGAGAAGGAAAATCACAGAGTGGGGGCTGGCGAGATAGCTCAGCGGTCTAAAGCACTTGCTTAGGCAAGCTCACAGGGACCACAGTTCAATTCCTGGCACCACATGCTGTGCCAGCCCCACCCCTGGGACAGGCTGAGCCAACCACCAAAAAAAATAAAAAAAAGTCAAGCATGGGAGAGCCAGGCTTTGGAGCCAGCCAGCCATGTCAGGGTTTGATCTGTATTTACAGCCCCTGGATAGAAATGAATGGGACAGTCCAACTGTGGGGCGGGCCTTGGGGTGGGGTGGGGCTTAGGGACACTGTGGGCCACCTTTAGGACATCTACACAAGTGTTTTCTTGATTGCTCTTCCCTTTTTATGTCCAGATTTGAAAAGTGAAGTTGACAGAGGCCAATAACACTCAATCCCATGGTGCTACGGAGGATGAGGGGGTCGCATGGGCTGGCTCGTGAGAGTCGGTGGCACAGGTCTTAGGGTTTCCAGAAGCCGAGCTGTAGACACAGCTTTTATTAAAAATTAAAGCACATTAACTAGCAATTAAATAAATTGTACTAAAACAGAGTCACTACTATTAACAATTCATCACTTCCTAATTGTTTTACTACTCGTCGCCGTGTTCTGGAAGTTATTGGCACTATTGCCCAAGTACGGTGGCAACGTCATGGGCTGGTGCTTGATCAAGAACCTCTCCTCGCTCTGTGTTTGGGGCCATCAGTTCTTTAACCTGAAAGGAGAGATATGGGGAGATTTGCTGGCACCACTGAAATTGACAAACGTTACCGAGCCCAGTCTTTTCCTCTGAACTCCTGCGAGCCTCGAGTCCCTCATTTCTTTGGGCCTCGTTTTAGAAATGAGGGACCTGTGGCTCGCAGAAGTTAACTGGAGCGCCCCCCCACCCACCCAAAGCCAGTTGCTAAAACATGGCAGAGCTGTGGTTCAACCAAATCCTCTGACTTCGAAGACTCGGCTTCGCCGCAAGGTGCTGTATGTGGGTGCTCCAGATGCACCCTGGACCAGGATGCCTGTTCACAGAGTCACGAGGTGGACTCTGAGGTTCCCACCTCTCTGCTGACTCTGGATCCAGCTCCTGTGAGAAGCTGGGACAGTCAGGATCGGGTGTGCGAATGAGAGAGCGGGTGGGTATGCTGTGCGGTGCCAGCACCGCTGCCCACTGGCCTCCACGTGCTCCTGTGGGCAGAAACATCTCAGCCTTCCAGTTTCTGCTTTTTTAAATTTAGTACAGGGTCTACAGGATCTCACTACACATATTGGACTCTATCCTTTCAGCCTGCCAAGCACTGGGATTATAGGCATGGGCCCTCACGCCCAGTCTCAATCTGCCTCTCAGCACACCCTGGGGGCAGGGCCGGCACAGCACTGCTCGGGATTGGAACCCAGTCCCTGCATCTGTTTAAGGAGATACTTCCGGGTTTCCATCTCCTGGCCTGCTGTGCTGCCCACCCCCCCACCCCAACTGAGACTGGGCATGGTGGCATGCACCTGTAATCCCAGCTCTTGGGAGGCTATACACAGGAGGATCACTGAGTCCAGTCTAGTAATGAGACCCTGAATGCCCTGTAGACCCTTCCCTAACATACAAAAAGGAGGAGGAGGAGAAGGCGCTTTAATCCCAGTTTTCACTTGAAGAAGGCTGGTGAGCTCGGGTCTTTTTTGCTCTGATCGGGACCAACAACAGGCACCAGGACCTTCCAGTTCCATTGTTTCTCAGCTGGCTTCACCCTAAAAGCAGCAGCAGAAGTCCTGCAGGAAGTGCCCCTAACTGTCCTGAATGGGGTCACTTGCGATCCCAGAAACAGAAGCAATCTGGGCCACAGGACAGGGCCATGGCATTGATTAGGGTGACTGCTTGACAGAGGGTTGCGAGGTGACTTGGCCTGGAGGAATGTGCTTCTCCTGGGCATGTGGGGCGAGAGGTCAGGGATGGGGACTACACCGAGTTTGCTGCCGGGAGGTGAAGTGCTCTGCTGCTTCCTGGGCCTGGGAAGGTCCAGGCCCCCCCCATGGCCTGCTGGGAAAATCCTGCAGCCGTGGGTCGCGGGTCAGAAGCATCAAGGAGCTCTGCCTTTGAAAGTGTGGGGAGGGGCTGGAGGACCCCACCCAGGCTGAGCCGCCCAGAGAAAGGGTGGTCTGTTCTGGCACTGCCGAGCTGACCCCCCTCTCTGCCTTTCTTCTCTGCAGACAGGCAGGATCGAACCCAACTACCCCAAGGTGTGCGGCCACCAGGGCAACGTGCTGGATATCAAGTGGAACCCCTTCATCGATAATGTCATCGCCTCATGCTCGGAGGACACGTCGGTGAGCCACTGGCGGGTGCTACTGTCCTCCCAGACAGCCCCAGTGGGTGGGGAGGACAAACTGAGTCTGGGGGTACTGACTCTGTGGGGAGATTTGGAACAAAACTGGCAGGTGCATGAGACCTCACTGTGTTCTCAGGAGGAAGAGGGCGGGGCAGGAGGAGAAGGAGAGCAGGAGAGAGGTTGGCATGGAGCGGGGGATGGAAGGAAACAATCTTGTGGGTGGGGCCCGGCAAACGGCTCCGGGTTTGTGCTCTGAGAGCTATGGCTTCTGGAGAGGGGCACCGGGTAGAGAGGACGGATATGACCTGTCTACAGATCCACAGTGGTGGCTTGGAGTTGAGCCCTGTGCATTCCCTCCTTGCTGGCAGGAGAGGAGAAACCGGAGAGGCAACAGCAGGCAGAGAGAGAAGGGACAGAGATGGGAGGAAAAGAGGGATGAAGGAATCCAGGGAGAGCTACAGCTGTCTGTTCTCCCTGGGCTGCAGCAGGGCTGGGGGTTGCTCTAGCTCAGGCCCCTGCTGCCCCCGCACCCTCACTGGTCCTGTCCAGCCTCCAAATGCCAGTTCACTAGAAGATTCCAGAGTCAGTCTAGCTGGTGAGGGATCTGGCGCTCCCTGCCAAGCAGGATCCACCCTTTGGTCAGGCCGCAGTGAGAGTTCATTGGCATAGTCTGAGGACAAGCCATGCTCCGTGGATGTTGGAGTTGGAAGAGCTGTGTACCCTGTCTCTACAGACTATAGATTGTGATCTTCAGAGGGCAGAGCCCACAATGCAGGTGGTTCTGAACCCCAGGCACCCAGCATAAGGCCCTGACTTGCTGCTGCACATGGGTGGGTGGGTGGATGATGCATGGATGGATGGATAGATAGATGATGCCTGATGAGTGGATGGATTGATGCATGAATAAATGGATGAATTCATGCATGGATGGATGGATGGATGGATGGATGGATGGATGGGTGGATGGATGGGTGGGTGGATGCATGAATGATGGATTAGTAGATGGGTAGATGGATAGATGGATGCATGTATACATGGATGAATAGATGGACAGATGAGTGGATGCATGAATAAATGGATAAATGGATGAGTGGGTGGGTGGATGCATGGATAGATGTGTGGATGGATGAGTGTATGCATGAATACAGGGATGGACGAGTGACTGTACAGATTATGCATGAATGGAGAGATAAATGAATGGATGGAGAACTACATTGAAGAAGAGATGGCTGGCTGGGCATGGTGGTGAATACTTATAATCCCAGGACTGAGGCAGGAAAATGGCCACTGTATAGCCCACCCTGGGCTATATGGGCAATACAGTGAGTTCAAGGCTAGCATACAAAGCAGAAATACTGTCTCAAAGGGGGTGAGATGGGATGGGAAGGCCTGAATGGATGGGTAACAGGTGAACGGGTGAAGGAAGGAGGACTGGGAGAGAAGAATGGCTGCAATGATGAATGAATGAACGAATGCATGATTGAATGTATGGGTGAATATGGCCCAAATGATCAATAAGCCAAAGAAAGAAAATCCCAGGAGTGTTTCCATGCCTTTATAGAATTGGAGGTGAGGTCAGCCAGCACAGAGGGCACATGGAGCGTGGGCAGCAGGGGCCAGGAGAGTGGTGTGGGGCTGGCTGGAGAGGGCTCCTAGGAGCAGCAAAGCAAGGGTGAGGCCTTCGTGAAGGCAGGAATCCACGGTGGGGATGGCCTCCCATGTTTCCATGCTTCCTTAGCAGCCCCAATGAAGGTTTGGGGGAGCAGTCAGGGACCAGCTCATGGGAAGAGCAGAGCAGCAGCAGGGTGGGCACGAGGGGACAGCCAGGAAGGTGACAGAGCCAGAGCCACAGAGGCTGCTTCCTGGGCTGCGAAGGAGGTGGGGGGAGCACCTGGGGACTGGGAGCTCAGTGGTCCTTGCAGGAAAGGACCTAGGTCCTCTGAGGAGACAGGAGCCTCGGACTGAGTGTGTCCCAGACTGATGATGAGATGAACAACTGTCACCAGCCAGCAGGAAGCATGGCCCTGGGACTTGGGGCTCCTCCACCCACTCTGGGCTGGGTCCCTGCCACATTCATGTGAAGCTGCTGGGTCCCCCTGAGTCAGGCAGTGCCTTCCTCAAACTGAGGATCCAAGAACAGGTCCCATGCCACCAGGAAGTAAAGGAGCCCCTCTCACCCGGGCTGCTGCCTCTGCCAAATTCTGTCACCACAGGAGCCAACAGGGCTGTGTGGCATGTCACCTCGTGCCCCTAACCCCAGCTTGTTGGTAGGCTGAGGCAGGAGTGTCTAACGTTCCAAGCAACAAGACCCTGTCTCAAATTAAAAAATAAAAAAGGGCTGGGGACTTAGCTTGGCGGCAGAGCCCTTGTCTCGCGTGCTTGAGGCCCTCCCGAGATTCAGCTGCAAACCCTGCAGTCGGCCTAGCCGTCAGTCAGCGGAGACTCACTGGGGGGCCCAGCCGGGCGGAAGAGTGTCCACCTGGGAGTGGGGCGGGAACAGACCAGGTCAGGGTTCTTGGACACCCCCTCAGCCAGTACCTTCTCAGGCTGTAACTTCTGCCCCCCAAGTCAGGTGAGAGGGACCTGCCAGTTCCAGTCCGGTGGTTTGCGTCATCCACCGGGTGCATCGCACTCCAGGACCCCAGTTATGCACAGCTGTGTGTCCCTGCTGTGAAGTCAGAGATGCACAAGGCCCAGAGACTCAACCTGCGGGGGAGGGACCACACTGCCTGGTATTCATCCCCCACACCCAGCTGCTGGCAGCCAAGCAAAGCTCAGCCTTGGAATCTGATACAGCAGGGGTCTCCAATTCCCAGCACATGGGCCACACAGCAGACCTCATGTGAGCTGAGGGGAGGGCAGGGGCTTGAAGCTTGTCTCCAGCCACAGGCATCCTGCATCCCTGTGTCACCACCTGACTCTGCCTCCTGTCAGATCAGCTAGGCCTTGGATAATCCTAGGAGCTCAGCCCCTGCCGTGAACTGCACATGTTCGGAGGACCTAGGTTGTGCACGGTGAGGGGACAGGGATGATTGTGCCTGGCCTGGTGCCTGGTACCTCTGGGGTAACCCAGTGGGGAAGCAGGGCTGCCTGCTCACGGAGACATAGTGTCACCGGAGGGCACTGTGAGCCAGCACGGAAGGGCAGGCAGAGGCCCGTACACAGGCAGGAAGAGAGGTTATTCATGATCAAGGTGTAGAGGGGAGAAAGAAGTTTTGGAGAAGCATCACTTTGGCAGGCAGGAAAAGAGTTAACAGAAGCTGAGGCAGGAGAGAAGGAATGGGGAGCTGGAGACCTGACACAGGGCTGAACCAGAGAGGGGAGGGAGGGTGGGCCACAGGCGGAGCAGCTGGGTTTGGAAGTGACACCTGGGCCCTCCCAAGCAGGCTGAGGATAAGCCTGGGTTTGGGGACTAGGGGATGGCACTCCGAGGATGTAGCTCTGTGCAGATTGGGATTCTCAGGGTCAGGTGGCTGGGGGAGCTCAGGGAAAGGACAGGCCCGGGGACAGTGTGGGGGCTGCTGATCTAGAAACAGGAGATTAGGTCTTGATCTGGGAGAGCTAAGCTGCATGCCAGCTGCCAGGCCAGCTGCAGGGGCCAGACTCTGAGCCCTGCCCACTGGCCTGTGTCCACCTGGCCTCAGCCTGGGGACCTCGGCCCCTGGGGCCCACAGGGCCTGTGGTGACAGCCCCACAGAGAGTGTACCCTTGGCAGGTCCCTGTTGGGCTACCTCACCATTTATGGGGGAGGAAACAGCCCCTGGGGAGTGGTGTCACCAAGTCCTTCCTGCAGGGCCGTGCTGGGCTTCTCACCCCTTCCCACCCCAGTCCCTCTGTTCCTCCAGCTGGGACACCTTGCTCTGCCCGTGCCCCTGGAGGCCTCCACCCTCGGACCCTGCATGGTAGCCCCATGTGCATGCAGCTTGCTGTCCCAAAGCAGGACAGTGGGTAGGCGGGCAGCCTATGCCAGTCCCTGGATGGTAGATTGGGCTCCAGAAGGAGCTGGGAGAGCAGCCCTGACAGAGGTCTGGTTCCCCCCGGGGTCCCTGAGATCTCTTGCGGCCCAGCTGCCCTTGCTGGTCTGAGCACAGAGCACTTTGAAGGGGCTCGGTGAGCCCTGCTCCCCAAGGTCCTTTCTAGACCTTAACAGAGATGCCCCAGGAAACCTGAATCCACCCCAGGGCTCCCTCTCCATTGTCCTGGGGTGTGTGGGTCCTGCAGAACGCGTACTCTGTCCTGTGGGGCCCAGTGGCGCGTCCCCAGTCCCCGGCCGGGGGCCTCTGTCCTGAGGGAGACTGGGGGCTGTAATTCTCCCTGGTGTCTGGCAGAATCCAGCTCTTCCCGCCACTGGGTGATGTCACCTATTGTTGAGGGCTGTGCTTTTTATAGCTTCTGCCTGCCGCAGCTAGGGAGGGCGCTGGCAGGCAGGCAGGCAGGCAGCAGGCAAGGGCGCCACCCTCTCCAAGCTTTGTGCTGCTGGCGCTGCTCTGGGGGGCTGCAGCCACAGAGCGAGGGAGAAAGGAACATCTGACAGCTCAAGGAGAAGGGGAGCAATCCCAGGAGGGAAGCAGGGAGAGGAGGGGGAGGAGGGGGCCTGTCCCTGGTGGCCAAGCTCAGCATCTTTCTCTTGACTTCTACCCAAGCTCCTCCGTCCCGCAGAGATCTGATCCACCCCGCAGGAGCTGGGGGTGGGCCTGGCTAAGATGCCAGCCCTGTTGGAAGGCACACACACACCCTGCCTGCCTCCTGCCACCCCACCACCAGCTGAAGAACCAGAGACTCGGGCTGCTGAAGAGAGCTAGGGAGGAGGGCGACCATTGTAGAAAACCATGGACCTCGAGGCCACAGAGAAGGCAACAGTGTGGCTCAGTGCTCAGGCACCCAGGCTTAGGAGTTCATAGGTTCAACCCCTGGCTCTGCCACTTCTCGGTGCTTGTTCCATTATGTTCTGTTGTTGTTTCTGTTTCTAGAGTCTCACTGTGAAGTCCAACCTTAAGATGGCTATGTCGCCCCAGCTGAAACCCTCCTGCCTCCACCAAGGCAGGGCTGGAGGACCATGGGTGTGTACCCCAGCACACCCAGCTAGATCTTGTTTTGTTTTGTCTTTTGTCTTCTTGAGACAGCTCAGGCTGGCCTTGAGCTCACTTTTGTAGCCAGGCTGGTTTGGAACTCATATCGATCCCCCTGCCTCAGCCTCCCAAGTGCTGGGATTACAAGGGCTTGCCACCACACCCAGCACCCAGCTAGATCTTATTCTTGGCTGCAGGAACTTCCTTTGCTGGTCTCTAAGAAAAGACCAAGCAGCCCACAAGCATCACTAAGGAGGCTGATTGTCAGATGCGGCCATGCGCTGTTGCCTAAGGACACTCCTGTCAACCACTGGTGAATGCGCAGTGGTGCTCCCATACAATGATAATGGCACCGGAAAATGCCTACCACCTAGTGACACTGTGGCTCTCATAATGTCACAGTGCAACACGGTCTTCGCATGTCTGTGCTGCTGGTGTGCACAGATCTCTGGCCCGCAGCTGGTGGCAGAACAGCCTGGCACAGGATGAGTCACTGTTACTGGCTTACCTAACCCCTCAGCGATGCTTATGTGACAAAGCACCCCTACGGTGAGCCTCAGGCAGGTCCTTAGGTGGGAGTCTAAAGAAGGCATTGCTGACCCAGGAAGTGACTGCTCCCTGTGTGACACCTCCCCTGGACATCTCCTCCTCAGGGGCTAAGATTTGGGAGATGGAGACCAGGAATAGTGACGACCTTTAGCCAGGAGTGGCGCTGCACACCAATCATCCCAGCACTTCGAAAGCTGAGGCGGGAGGATGGCCTGGAGTTTGAGGCCAGCCTGGGCTACTTGTGAGTCCAAGGCCAGTCTGAACTGCACAGTGAGACCCTATCTCAAAATAAAGAGAAGAGAAAAAGGAAGAAATATAGACAGAAGCCTAAGCTCCTGTGTGTGTCTCTATAATAAAAAGCTTTAAAAGGAAAATAGAAGATTTTAGAAATAGGAAAAAATAATTTAAAGAAAATAAAATAGGAAAAAGTAAAAGGAAACCATTATATTTGGTACTTGTAAAAAATACATTGAAAGGGCCAGGGAGATAGCTCAGTAGCATAAGTGCCTGCCTGGCAAGAGCAAGGTAAGGAGTTTGATCCCTGGTACCACAAAAAAAAAAATTGAATTAGTGAGTATCTTGGGAGGTTGAGGCAGGAAGATCGATGTTCGAGTTGGAGACCAGCCTGGGCTACAAAAGAGAGTTCAAGGCCAGCCTGAACTGCACAGTGAGACCCTTACTCAAAAGGAAAAAAAGAAAAAAAAATTAGTGCATATATAAAGTGAATGACATCTCTTTATTCAATTTAAAAGCTGCATGTCCATTAAGCAACAGATTGTTAATTTTGATTTTTGGTTTTGGGGTTTTTTTGGTACTGGGGATTGAACTCAGGACCTTGCACTTGTCAGGCAAGTGCTTATGCCACTGAGCTATCTCCCCAGCCTTGTTAATTTTGAAAAAAAAAAAAAAAAAAATAGGAAAACGCCAATACACAAACAAGGCATACTTCCGATCATCCGTACAGAAGGAACGGAAGGGCTTTGCACCCTGCGTGATGCCTCTGTGCTTGCAGCTAAGTGCTATTGCAAGAAAGGCAATAAATTTTTAAAAATTGAAGGCTTAGAAAGCTAAAATGGGATGACAGACTGAGACTCACTTGTCCCTGAAGAAAAAAGCATCTTTTCATCAGTGAGGTGCAGCCCAAGTGCAGTGTTTGTCACAAAGTCCTTGGTCACACGGTGTCCATGGTCTTCCTATTCATGCCCGTCACACCCACCATGACTCCCGCCCACAGTCTGGGCCCTACGTGGGTGCATCACTCCTCTTTTATGCCATATTTTCACTGTGTCTTTTTATGTTTAGCGAGGGGGTAGATGCACGAACACTGCCCACCACGCTGCTGTGGCCTGCAGGATCGAGCCAGAAGACAGGCTGTACAGGTCCGCTGCCCGGGAGCCACAGGGCACCGAGGAGTCTCAAAGTGTAGTCAGATGTCACATGTAGGTGTGCATGTGTGCACTGTGAAATTCCCACACAGTAACATTTTTCACAGTTCAGTTCTCAAGGGTGTATCCTATGAAGACAAGATCCCCAACCTGGGGGAGCTGGCAGCTGCTCTGACCCTGGAGCAGGACGGTGGGCACAGAACCCTCTCTGAGCTGTCAGAGCCGAGCTGGGATGAGTCTGCAGCAGCCTCCCCTGGCTCAGCCTGTCCCCTCCGGGGTCAGTCTGGCCTCTCTTGTGGCCTCACCTCACCGGTGTGGTTTGTCTCCCCATGAGGATGGGATAAAGTGGCCAGAAGTTGTAGCATCCAAGAAGCCTGCGGGGTTCTACCTCATCTTTAGGGCAGTGATAGTTTGGTAGTGAACTCAGTCTCTGGTAGCAGATGACAGGGCAGTTGGCGAGAGCTGCAGAGATGAGAGGCCAGCAGCCTCGGGGCTCCCAGCCACCTCCTCACAGGAGCATCCGAGCCCCTGACCCTGGGTCTCAGATCCTCAGAGTGGTCAGATGAAAGCTCAGGGCCAGAGTACTGGGCACAGCTATGCCGGATGCTTCTGGATGATCAAAGCTCATCAGGAACTCCTGTCCTTCCAACACTGTGCCAGTCCAGTTTTTAGTAAACAAGGGATTTGGATTCAGATCTTATCCCTGGGATTTTGCCTGTGGTGAACTCAAGGGTCTCCTCTGAGCTCCTCCTGCCCTACATCTATAAAGTAGTACCTGTCTGTTGCAGCTGTGTGACAAGCATGTGGAACATTCTTTCTCTTAGAAGTAGCATCCTGGGCCAGCGAGATGGCTCAGTGGTCTAAAGCACCTGCTTAGGAAAGCATAGGCAACTGCAGGGACCATGGTTCGATTCCTGGCACCACATGCTGCACCAGCCCCACCCCCACGGGAGGCTGGACCAGCCATAATATCAATAAATAAAAAATTAAAAAAAAAAGAACTAGCATCCTCAGAGGGATTGAACAAGCCCTGGTCCTAAGTCATTAGGAGTAACTGACTCTCAGAATGTTAGGAAGGGAGAGGTCCAATCAGATTGAATGTGACCGAGTTAAGCAAGACTCTAATAAGCGCAGAGGCACTCAGGAGAGGGACAGTCCGGGGCTGCGCCCACCTCCCTCCCCCTCCCTTCCAGAAACCCTCTTGAGTTTCCTGTTGAATTCAAGTCCTCTGGGCCAGATCCGCCTGCTCTTCCCACTTCCCAGCCACTCTTTGTTAAGACAAATCCCCAGAGGACAGGAGGCCCTCCCTTTCTTGGTGACCTCGGTGCTCTGCGAGCTCCAGCTCCTCCCTTGGGCTCTGGCCACGGCTGGGCTTGACCATGTGCTGAGCTGAGAGTGAACAGAGTGGTCTCCTTGCAGCCTATAATATGCCAGAGAAAGGTGGTGGGTTCATGGGAGAACACTTGTGAGGTGTGTGGCTGAGGAGGCCGGTAAGCACTGGTATCAAGTGGGGACACAGCAGCCTGTCCATCCAGGTCCCCACGCCCTGCCTAGGACCCTCTGTCTGACACCGGCCATGAAAGCAGCTCTCTGGGCCCCTACCCCTGGCTCTTTGGCTTCCTGGCACCTCAGGTCTAGGCCTGAGGTGGGAGCTTGGGTGGCACCTGACCCGCCATCCACCGAGCCGTCACCTCAGGAAATCACTTCGTGTGACTCATGCCCAGCTGTGTTTGACCAACGGGCTCTCCAAGCACCAAAGCTCTCTGTTGTTGACTTTCTAGACTGAGAGCCTCCATGGCAGGGTTACGTGACTCATGTCACATGGGCTGAGGTCTCTCCCGCACCCTGTGTGTCCCCACCTCGTGGGATGACCAAGGGACGCATCTGCGAGCTGGGCTGCTCAGGAATGAGGCCGCTCTGGGAGACCCAACCCAAGCAGGGGATCTTTAGGCCTCAGTTGCAAGCTGTGCCGCGTGGCTCTGGCTTCCTCTGCCAGGCTGGGCCCCTGCAGCTTCCCCACAAGCACCCACCACCCTTCTGTCCTCTCGCCCACAACACAGCTTCAGCGCAGCTGTTGAAACTTAGTCTGCACCCCTTCTTCTAAGTGTACCCCTCTCGGGCCCCCCTGTATTACCCAAGGGGCAGTCCCTGCCAGGTCTCTGGAGCTGGCTTTCTGTGTGGGAGGCAGCTGTGAAGGGTGACCCATAAGGCCACAAGACTCACTTAAGGGCAGACGAGGGTGGCCATCCACACCAGACCAGGCCAAGAAAGGCAGATCTAGACCACGCAGAGGTGGCCTTTTGAACCAGCCTGGTGGACGAAAATGAGCCTGATAGGCAGCACTCTTCCACTAAGCTTTAGTACCTCCTCGAAAGTCAGCTTCATAAAACATGTTGTTTTAGAGTCACAGATAAAAACTGGGCAACTAAGCCAGGTGCGATGGCACATGCCTATAATCCCAGCACTTGGGAGGCTAAGGCAGGAGGATTGGTGTGAGTTCGAGACCAGCCGGGGCTACAAAAGTGAATTCAAGGCCAGCCTGAACTGCGTAAGGAGATCTTCTCTCAAAAACAGACACACACACACACA